>JAXGGS010143308.1:39493-52042 GCA_035585475.1 Armandia brevis
TTCACACTATAATACACCGCATACTTCGCACCTGAGCCGCGAATAAGATAAATCTACGACCAGACAAAAACTATCCATATTATCGATTAATGTTTCAGATTGAAATTATGGTTCACCTTTTACCCGATCTGCACTCAAAGCTTCATTATTTCAAACTATCCGTTAGTTAAACAAGGACAATTGTTCGAACTTCTGACTAAGCCAACAAACCAGTTAATGGTTCGCTTGTTGCTACATATGCTAAAATGAGTCGCTAATTCAGAAAGTTCAAAAGGTAAGGAGTGCCTGTATTGAAAGTTTATAAAATATAACCTCTCTTTCATCCTGGTCATACGTGGTTGTTATGAAAATGTCACTAAAAGTGTAAAATATGGATTCAATTTTAACAGTAGCACGATTGGACCTATCAGAAAGGTCTGCAAATGTCACTGAGTTTCACGTGCGTCGTCTTGGCCCTTTGGGAATTGTGAGTCCAACAGAACATGTACCCTCGATCTGCTCGGAGAATTGTAATCGGATTGGGCGGACGCGGTCATGACCTTCATGCGGTCCCTATCGACGCTCGCCTGATCAATGTAATCAGATGAGGCCCACTAGTTGATTAAAAGAAAATAATAAGGTCACTCTCTCGTAACATCCCAGCGAATGGGTCAGTGTTCCGTGATAGGATTGGGACCAAAAGTGTTAATCAAATGTTGTTGCGGGACCGAAGTATCAAAATAGGGAGGAACCCCCCGACCATGACGTCTCAACATACATGATAATTAGAATTGCTTGATTCAGATAATAATCCATTTCTAAATTGCAAGCAAATGCTCATAAAAAACAGAACCGCTCCAGCTCCTGTTGGTTCTATAAGAAGGGTCCTTCTTTTCACTTTCCCGTATTCAAAGGGAAATCCTGAATCTGTTAGATTGCAGCTGTTTAGATAACGATATTGATAGGTATGCGGCTTAACTGGTAATGTTTTGTAGTTTTCCTTACGACTGTGCGGCTTAGATCTCGTCCAGACAACGTCTTAGGCCTACGAAGGGCTTTTGACAATTTATTCGAAACACAACATAGAGAATATTTTTGTGCAGCGTATTTTCTCGGTACTGCTCTCAATGTCCTACCAAAATATTTACGGATCTGTGGCAATCTTCATCACAAAAAATTAATGTCTTCTACAAATAAACGGAAAATGACCCCGAATTGGAGGAATCAAGTTATAAATTCCTCCATCCATAGGAAAGAATGGACAAACACAACATAAATTGCTTTAGGGAAACCACAAATTGTCAAAATGATTATGCCTGCTTGAAAATCCTCCCAAGTAACTATGCTCTGCCACTTTCGTGTGTAGATGACTAAAACAGATGATCCTTTTTGCTTTTACCTTTGCCTCCAACCCACAAAATGTCAAGGAATACGAAAGATTATCGCATGTGAAAGAAGAGGAGTGGTGGTTAAGAAGAAATGACTAGTATCAGCAGCAGAAATAATTCAAGCGGATAAACCTGATACATGAAATTATATTAAAGTTATATTTACATGTGTACGAATAGGATGATAATGGGCATTCTGATAGCTATTGAATGGTCCGTAAGTAATTCCCGGTGTGCCGCAAAGCATCGTGTTCGCAGACTATTCGAAACCCGAATATTAGACTATTAGTCACCAGATCAGATAAGTGATCGTGTAGAGATCAAATTCTATATCATTTGGTCAATATAATGTGTAGCCCAAAGCACTACGATACGGTAATGGAGCCACGCAGACTTCTGCATTGGTGTCCTCTGGCCATGATGCTGTTCAAAGTGTTTAGTACTGTCAAACACGAATCTTCCTCTGTTCCTCTCATTTGCATCTCCCCCAATGTCATCCCTGAGATATATTCTCACGTAGTCACCCTTCTATATAGAGGGCAAGACAATTCTTCCATACTTAAATAGCTTATTCCCCTTCCTTAGACATGCTGAAACTCGGGCCTGGTCTGAACAAGTTGCAGCTTCAACTAGACCGAAGAACCAAAGAACCTCTGGCTTATCACATCACAACATTATTGTTTAGTTTTGCTTTGAGATATTGTCTTATAAATGTGCCACATCGTCTCAATCAGATAAATTTAGCTGCCTCAACTTTCCAAGTCCTTTTTAAGTTGGCTTCCTGCTTTAACTTTACCGGCAGGGAAATCCTGGATTGGTCGAATGTCAGGCGGTATGACGACACTGGAGACAGCACAGATAGTTTATGTCCTGTGCCGCCCCCTCCACCGTATGTATGAGATATGTGCGGTGTCTCTGACTGTCACCGAAGACACCAGTGCCGGATACAGACGATCCTCGCCCAGACAGCACCGTCTTTGTTAACAATACATAACGTATTAGCGTTCGCCGGGCGATAAGTCATGTGAAACAACAACGCAATTAACATCTCAGACAAGCTTCCGAAATGTCAAATTGCAAATTATTGCGAAATAACAGACGTGTTGCGTAATCGATGACATTTGTCCCTTGTGGTTAGGAACACTTTCGGCGGCGAATATAACTGAGGAGTTGTCATACAACGTCAACGCTTGTCTGAAAGGAAGTGACATATGCTTCAAGTGACTATTGAGTTGGCAAGGTTCAGATAAGAATCGACAGCAAATGTTTTTCACTTCACTATCACATTTCTGTCTGATGAACATATTCCCTTGACATCAGAAGTGAAACTTTTGAGTCTGGACTGGATATCCAACAGTGATGTCAAGTCCAATTTTGCTCACGATCATATCAGCTGGGTTCATAATGAAGATCAGGTGTTGATTCGTTAATGTACGCTCAAATTCATCGAATCACACATGAAAAGAGGCGCCAAACGCTTGCCTTTCGTATCTGCGGGGGGTTCTCATAAATAATCAACGTAATACGACAGTACATAATTACCTCGTGAAGCCCCATGGATTGTAAGACACACGCACGTGAAGGGACAATAAGCGATTAATCTCCATATCTATATAAAAGTAAGAATCTCTGACGTTCCGTATTCCCGGGGATTAATCTTAATGTAAACCGGAAATCAGTAGCACGAGTGTGTAAATACGCACGATTTATTGATGTTCATCGGTTTACGCGAAGTTTCAGAGGAGATTCTTCTGTCCTCGTCATATCCCTGCCGCCGCCGCTTATAGATGTCCACCATCCCCGGGGAAGGTGAGGAATGAAGCGGGCAAGATGGTACCGCTGATTTACCAGCTTAAGGGTGGTCTTCCTCTGATGCATCTAACCTTTCGCCGTAGACGTCCCTTTGCGGATTACCCATCATTAAAGCAATTACTAGTTGCTTCAATTTTCTGTTGTCCTTTACACAATTGGCAATTATTAAGACGGGATTGTCCAGAATAATGCGATCATCACCTTCAACCCTTTCGGGTCTCAGCCGGGGGCGAGTCTATCACAGGAGGTTAGGCTGTATAAGGTGGGGCCGGCAAACCCTTCAGTTCTGCTAATGAAACCTAGAATACAAGAAAATACGCAAATTATTCGATAGCGTGGAGCTGTCAACATCAATGATTGTCTTCTCTTTGAAAACGTATTATTTACTTGACGAAAATGAGCTTGGTGTCAATCCCTTCAGACAATAATGGGAGGCATATGGCTCGGAGATGCACAGATGCACCAAGATATAACGCATTCATACGACTTACGCCATTGTTTCAATTTGTAATACGTGATGCCAACACTCACATAAGGTGTAACTTTAAAGGACAAGGTCGTGCTCAAGAAAAGGACATTATTTCCGGAGCTTCGGAATTCCGTTTTTCGCAAAATATGTGAGCTATAGAAAACAAAAGACATTTGGTATAAATCATAGTACATGTACGGGTGCTTAAATTGTTTGGTTGCGTAAATATATCCATGCCCATGGCGTTAAACAGATTTGAACTTGCAACCTCAATTTAGTATTGATTTCCTACTTTTGTAAAGCTGCCTGGCAAGGTCCACATGTTTAAGAAAACATGTCCACAATATGTACAGTGTGAAGATATATTGTACCTGTATGTAAGTATATATTACAACATTGTTATCAAGTACGAGAAAATGGTATACGGAGGCAGCTAGCTAAGCTCTTAAAAAGCTAGACTAGGTGATACTATCGGTGGTTCGATATTCTTCCTAATGTATGATTAAGAACTCAAAGGAACATGAGTTCAAGTGTGCCCCATATATTGGCGAATGTCACAGTAGATTTTTGCATTCATGAATACATGTTTGGAGTTAGTTTAAGTTGAGGGGGTGCAGTTTAAGAAGACTGTCCACTCGTTTCATTATCAGCGTCTGTTTCGGTGTAGGCGTCGATTCCCTTAATTGTACAGATTTCCATGAACCATGATAGTTTTTTGTGAAATCTGTCTTCAGCCCGACTGTAGGGGTAGCATTTCCCGGATAGATTCCTGCTGTGTACAGTGGTTTTCTACGATTCATTTTGAAGAATTATATTTATTTCACATTGCTACGGGTCCAACATGTACATGGATGGTACACACAATATCACGTTTCAGTATTTTGATTTAGAGTTGATAAGCGGCAAATTAGCACTCCCGCTTCCATTTTCTCATGTGGTGCTCAAAACAGTTTTCAACAGACCTTACCCGTAGTCGTCCAGACTTAATTATTACTTCGCTTCCGCCAATGTTGTGCACAGATTTGAAATAAATACATTTGACACGAATGTATATGTTTAAGGAACGGGGCAAAGGCAGCTTGTTAAAAGCAAGAGGAAAGATTTCCCGGTGATAGGTAGGTGAACACAAGCAGTAGAGCTCAGCTGCATTCCGCGGAGCACAGAGCTTGGCTCAGTCACAAATCAAGTTTAAACCACTGCGCACTTTCTCCTATACAGGCAATTGAATTCCACAGCGATAAATAGTGAATGGTTAGTGTGGTTGCCCCGTCCACTTTATACGTCCTGGAATCAGCCTTTACAATCTTGTTTTTATTGGAACCGGCTACAAATAGAATACTTAATTTGAAACAGACTAGCTTGGATTTGTTGTCAAAGGGCACAGTGACAGTCCTATAGGTAGAAATCCTAGAGAATACAACCACTTAAACTAGGACATGGCACATTCATATACATCATCCTGTATGGTCAGAGGTAGAAACCCTCTTTATGGACAATTGGCGATTTCAATATAACATCCATCAATTAATCAAAAAAGTAATGGGCAAATAACTTTATCGATCCCGCAACTCAACGAATGATAAAGACTTGCTGTAACCGAAATGGAATGGCATCAATAAATAAGCGTGTCAGCATCATGTAAAAATATGTTTTGCACACTTACAGGTACACTTGGCCCTGGTTAGATCGAGCAAACAAGTATTCAACCAATTGTGCCGTCGGCATCGAGCCGTCGTGTCCCAAATCAAACAAATCCGACACGAAATTTCCCGAGAGTGGCTCCTTGTCACCCCATCATTTCTCTCCCCCGAGATTAAGGCCTCAAACTTGATATTAATTGTCACGACAACTCACGTCTACTCGGGGATGCAGTTTGTTAAGCTATAATGAGGTCATGGATGAGGTTAGATTGTGTATCGCAGGACACTGTCCCCTTGTCAAACCAGGGAAGCTGTTCTGTCATGCACATTTTCTACAGTACAATATGCTGCTATATGCGTTAATCTTAGGGAGGACTAAAGCCAATGGTTATCACCGATGCAACATCATTGACTTACGATCATTTGCCCCCTTCCCCCTGATTCAGAATTAGTTTAGGGGGAGGGGTAAGTGTATCTGAATGGCGAGTATTAGATAGCTCAGCTGCGCACGACAGATATGCTGGGTTGGAGGTGTCCTTACAAAGTAGGGCGATGATCAGGAGGAAAAAGTGATTTCGTCTAGATGGGTTGGATCTTTCTCATAAAGGTTAATATACCTCCCCTAAGCATTACGATTTAGAATTAGACTCTTAATGGAAAATAATGATTGTCACAGCTGTATCCTACGTATATACATCTAAGATCAATTCATCCGGTGAAATATGTTTAAAGTAGGTCACCTGTTTTTCACCGTTAGTGGTGATGAAAGAGGATCAATAACAGCGCCTGGAAATATATTGGAGTATCGGGTATTTTTACTAAATTAGTAGGAGTCATCGATATGAGCTTAACGAGAGTAGTGCGTTTGTTTTGGATATGGTGTCCTGCTTGTTTATACCCATGCCTAATTTGGCTTCCCGTCTATACCAGCGCTCTGCTCACGCCAGGGCCGAAAGCAAACTTTACTTTTTACACGACTTGTTTGCACAATCTGGACGCCCACGGCCTGTTCTCGCACCTGATTGTTACACGGGGAATCCCGGCCCGCATACACGGCGGCTTATTACCGCGAGAGCCATATGCCGGGTCCTGAGGGGTAGACTCGGCCCAATGATCCCCATATATAGCCGGGCTTTGACGCATCCCGGCTGATTGATCGTTAGACCGGCGATCGCAAGACAAAAGCGGCGCTTCTATCAGAGACAGACGACAGTCGGCCAACGGTACAGATCGTGCAGCGCTGATTGGTGGAAAACTTAATGAGTCTTCCAAGCTCGATAATCGTGTATTAGAGGCCCATTCCTGCGCCCACTCTACTTCCATCAAAATAAAGAACAAATGGTCAGCTTGGGGGACCTTACTCTAAGGAGAAAATAATGTCCTCAAAGCGATGTAGTCCGTCTAACGACGGTGGCGGAGCTGGTTTTATCACCCGGGGACCCTCTTGGCGGGAATAAAGCGATCCGGCCATAAAGCGAGCGCGGCTGCTGGGGAAAAGAAAACAATTCACAGCAAATGGTGGCGAGTTATTATTTTACACTAATACCGTGGAAGTGTCATGAATAAGGAGACAATGCGCGCACAAATTATTCGAAGGACAGAAACTTCTAAAATGAGGATGATACATTCTTCTGACTACTACATTTGTATATCTAAAGGCTCCGGTTCGAGAATGCAAAAACTGAAGGAAACCTCTAAACTTTCAATACAAAAAAATGGTATAGGTTAAGCATTCGATTTTGATTGGTACGTCGCAAATGATAACCGTTTCTAAGGTTCGTATTTTCTGTCATCAGTCTTTGCCTTAGCACGATTAGAAATGCTTGATATGTACCTGTCACCATGCCCGGTAACTTACAAGCTACAGGGAGAGCCAGCGAAAAGTGCCTTAATATGTTTTCACAGTTCGTTTTTCCAACAGATCCTAACTCTAACACTTGCCGATTTCCCCCCCAAAAAACGCATATAACTGAAGGCCCCCATGAGATACTCAATCACGAGCGAACGTGAGTATCTACCATCGAAGATACTAATTGAGCAAATCACCATAATCGGTCTCAAAGGTGGAATTGATGGAACAAAATTAACAGGTATCGCTGTGCCTTGAATACAGATAACGTAAGACAGATGTACGCCAGTGGTGCATCTTGGCTTCCATACGGCTTGGACCGTCTGGATAATCTGCCCCCTCCTACTTGAGTTACTTGACTATGGTAAATCACCTGTAAGCGGTGGCCAGCGTTATTACACGTCCACAATCAAAGTTTGACCCACAGATTAGGGTGTCGCATGCCTGCCTATGATTAAGCATCGTCCTCCCGTAGATTAGACGGATGCTAAGATGTGATTTAGGATGAATAATTGATCGTTTGGTAAGTGAAATTACCG
This sequence comes from Armandia brevis, assembly GCA_035585475.1. Classification (NCBI taxonomy): domain Eukaryota; kingdom Metazoa; phylum Annelida; class Polychaeta; family Opheliidae; genus Armandia; species Armandia brevis. The sequence continues at coordinate 47,170 of JAXGGS010143308.1, forward strand.
ACACGTAGGCACCCGAACTCGTCGGAGGGGCTCCGCTTTCATTAACGACATGAAAGTTTCATGACAACTGATTCTTTACCTGACGCTTAATCAATCACGCCGCCATCACTGTGAGAAAGGACAGTCTCAGGTGTGGTTTCTCCTGATGTTCTATGGGTCAGACATGACGTAAACCGCCAATAGGCGTTATACCAAACAGTCATGTGAATACAAAGCTATAAACAATACACTTTTTTAATACATTGCGTGTGAAATAAGGAAAATTAATTTTGCTGTTTTGAGAATTGAACGAGTGGAGATTGACCGGTGGCCTGGAAAGAGCAACAATCCATCGTGCCCTAGTAATGGAACATATGGTGCATTCCCCTCGACAAATCTCTGCCGCGATTACTTTATTATCTAACTAATTAACATTTGCTCACAAGACACATCTCCAAGAGACATTCGTTTCGTCTTTCGGCAGGTAGAAAAATCAAATGTTGCGTGTTTAAAGAGACATCATTTTATTGTCTAGGAGGTGCAGACGATAAGCAGTGCTTCAACTCATTTAAAGTACCCTAAGAATTAGAATTCGTTTTCACAAAGTAGCATCATTGTGTGTTTTAACAGATTACCGAGCACCGAGCACATGGTGAGCGACTGGGAGTTGGCGTTACGCCGAGGAAGCTGAAAGACCCGGGGATGTGTTCGCCTTTTCCCGGCACCATCAAAGAGGGTTTTATAAGCATTAAATCTGAGCCTCATCCCTCCGCCTACTGGCACACAAGCCCGGTCAGTACACGACAAAAGCCGGGGGATCAGCCTTTCATTAAACAAACCACCCCGTGTATTACCCGTTTTTGTGCCCGTCTGAGAGCTTAGGATGGAATCACCGAGAAAATGCCACGTGATTATTACCCACACCCGGGTTCGCTTGTTATCGTGGCGGGCTCGACACAGAGTGATTCTTTGGCGGGCACATGAAATGCGCATTAAAACATTGCATTGTGTAACACAATAAAACACCTGATAGTTTCTCACTCGCTGAGAATGCGTTATTGTTATGGTCGCATAAAAAGATGGCGAGGTTTTGTGGTGATATAGTTATAGTTTGCAATAAACGAGGTTTACATTAAAGCAGACGACAATATCGGGGCTAACTATCGTGCAGGTTTTCCTGGCTTTCCTCGCAGCGAAACACGAACCGCACTCGAATTAAAGCCAAATTATGAGCCACCAGCAAAGTTCGCTTCCAGGAAAAATGTCCGCCATATATATATGTGTACATGTTTCAGTTTATGTGCTTTGATGTGTTATCAGAATGCGACACAGGGCGAGCACAAGTGGTGAAAGCTTTTTCGGTGTTTGATCACAGCAACATGAATTGGACATGAACTTTATGTGATTTACGCGGGCGCTGTTCGTATCATTTCATACTGGGCTACACAATGCTTTTAGCAAAGTAAATCCACGGAATGCAACCGTCAGCTTTACAGACCAGTTTTTGTTGGCTGCAACAATATACTTCTTTATTAGCCTATACTTGTGTTTTGTGTAATTCCAGTTCTTATTTTGAATTGGATGTTTACAATAAATGTATTGTTCTATGTTTATAAAACATGATGTTTGATCATTTCATCAATCATCAATAGTAATATTTTCAGAAAGCTCAGCAATTAAAACCAACCACACGTGGAATACATTGATAAGTGATATTTATTTTCATTTCTATAGTAACATACTTTGCACATATCGATAACCAACACAACCACTTTTAAAAACGATTATGAATCTGACTGGTACAAAGTTCGGGACACTTCACAGCACCAGGAAAGTTTTGGAGCACGCGTACATAACTTGTAGCTGGGAAAAACGCTGGCGAAACTCTGTAATTTTAGCCCGGCGGACACTATTATACCCTAGTGTAAGGCGTGTGCTGTAGGTAAGGGAAAGTCCGGCGGGGCCTCTTCGGCTCCGGGGTGGATATCGTTTGAAGCGCCGTCGTATCTCTCTCACAACCGTCCTCCTGAATGTCACACTCATCGGTGGATATTTTTATGTGCCTGGTTCTCCTCCACCGGTGATAAAGAATGGCAAGGACGAGGCAGAGAATGAGCGCCGAGAGGAGACCGGCCAGCACCGCCCACGTCAGGTCGGTGGCGGCGTGCACGAACAGCGGGCCCTCGCGGACAAACGGTGACGTCCACGAACCTGCAATCACGTCAGAGATGGAATCACGTCATCATGCAGAAATCATGCAAGACATCAAAGCGCGAGAGAAACACCTGTCTCCGTCAGGTCAGGTCAGATCAAAAATATAACATCATGATAATCAGGTCAATAAAAACATGGTTATCACCATGGCAACTGGGTCCCGTCTTCAGAAACTATCTGTACCTTATAGCAATATGCAACTACGTCGTAAATTCCAAGGACTCAAATCGCGCACCTGAGCAGCCATACTACTTTAAAGGTACTTCTTAACATTTTAAGTCTCGCTAGCTGATCGCATTATATTGCCTATGCATACATGCATACTACTTACATGTGACTTGGTTTAGGTAGTTCCCCAATTGGAAGTCATACTCTAGACAGCTGAGGCACTCAGTTTGCCCCTCCTCCGGCTGGTAAGTGCCAGACGGGCAGGGCTGACAACTACTGTTTTCTTTTGAGTAGTATGAGTTCATGGGACAGGAGACTGAAAGTAGTAACACATCAGAGACTGTTCTCGTGGTTGGCTTCGATACGGATGGCTTTAAGTTTATATTTATGATTCAACAACCTGTGGCAATCGAAATGAAACCTACCACAGAAGTCTCCCATACGATAATTTCCGTCGTTACATCTCAGGAGTATTGGGTCAGCTGTGACGTCACTACATGACGCTATGGACTCGTTGTGCAGGGTGAGGGTGTGGTTCTGGAAGAATTCACGCACGCTTTCGGAGATATTGTGTATTTTTTCGTTCACTTCTGGTACCTCAGTCGCCCTGAAAATATGACTCACAAGTTTGTAAACTGAACCACTCGAACATAAAAAACACCATGCAATTGATTCAGTTTTCCTTACCTCATTGTTTTTGTTAAGTGTATTTTTACAAAGAAGTGCCCAGTATCTCTCCGTTGTCTGCTATTAGGCGCGGTTTCGCTGGAATTCTGAGGGCACGCTAGCGTCAATGAAGACTTGTAACAGAGGTTAAACCCATACGAACACAGGCCACCCTTCTCAATACTTCTCGACACGGCTTCTAGTATTTTTATATCCTTTTTGTGGCAGTGGCCATCAAATCGCAGCCGAATTTCCCTTTGTATCACACGATAAATTGAAACTCCTGTAAAAGACGCAACACCGTGGCGAATAACTCCGAATCAAATAATAGATTCCGGGATCAAAACTCAGCGAAGCACGATAGCCCGCCATTTATATAAATCAGGCGGAGCAATGGCGGGGAAAAGTAATGGTAAAACAACCTACGTTTGCACGCCTCCAAATCATAGTTAGCGGGGAGCCACGAGGACCAGGTGCCATTAGACGTGCAGGTCACGTATCGGAATTTATCGTTGATGTTGAGGACGTGGGTTCTGGAATCACACTCCGTGTGACAGTCGGAGCCGCCTTCTCCTAGGGGGGAGGGAACGCAGCGGAGAGACCCGTGTGGTGGCTCCTGTAGCAACAGGGGCAGCGGACACCCAATATCTAAATGTACAAAAATCACCAGTATTTAAGCGCTAGGGCGGGATCACATCTAAGTGAGGGGATACGGTGGGCGGAATCAATCAGACTTTTCATAAGTAACGAGGGGGAGGACTGATGAGAGAAGATTTCCATAAGGAGCCTAGGCTAGACGTGTCTCCTTGGCAACCTCACATCATTATACATCAAATCTACGGCTTAATCCCGCCATCAAATCGGCGTACGTGATCGTGAATCACGTGGTTAAGTCACCGGCGATGTCCTCATCACACTCACCTTGTTTTATTACCTGGATTATGACGTCACACTCGGCCGAGTTGCCCTCGCCGTCAAGCGCGATGTAGGTGAGGTTGTGCGCGCCGACCGGAAGTAAATCGCCGCTAAGCGGCCCCTCGCTGGTCATCCTCACGATGCCGACATTATCCACGGGCTGCGGGTCCTCCCAGAACACGTGCGTGCCCCCTAGCGGGGTGTAGTATCTCAGCACGCGGGGGCACGTGGTGAATGTGGGCGGCTCGTTGTCGACGATGCGCACGAGGAAGTCGCAGCTTGTCGTCTGCTCGTGCTCGTCGGTTGCGCTGTAGTGCACGAACTGGTGACCCGAGGAGCCGTACCCCGTCCAGTAGAACACGGTGCCCGGGGGTACGGGGTGGGTGCCGCGGACAGGCAGGGGCTGACCCATCCCGTCCACCGCCGCCAGGGAGATGTTTAACCGGGTGTGGTTTAGTCCAGGGGGCAGCACTAGCGATATCTTCTCGTTCTCCGGACAGTTGTGAATAATCGGCGGAGCTGAGGGCGAAATTTATAACATAAAGGCCTTTAATACAGAAAATTGATTTTCAACCAGGCACAGTTCTTATACGACCGCATGGAGCTGGGGCCTGGAGTAATTTGAATATTTTGACGTGTTATGAGAAAGCAATTGAATAGAAATGTGTTGGTGACACAGACCGAAGGTCGCGAGAAAGCTGGGTTCATCCACGACCATTCTCCCTGGTATGCGAGTAGGGAAGGGATCGTTCACTGCTTTATACTCCCCTAAAGGTGAAACATGATAAATTCATACACCAATCATATATATTTGTTAACTTGGCGGGGATATTTGATATGATAAAGGAATATTGCGTTTGCCATGGAAAGGAAGTCAGACTTGCATTTACCAATTGCCCATCAACTCGGCAGGGCAATAGAAATAAACATG
>JAXGGS010143420.1:0-13884 GCA_035585475.1 Armandia brevis
GATTATATTTGTTAGATACAGGATTATATTTGTTAAATACAGGATTATATTTGTTAGATACAGGATTATATTTGTTAGATACAGGATTATATCTGTTAGATGCAGGATTATATTTGTTAGATACAGGATTATATTGGTTGAATACAGGATTATATTAGTTAAATGAACGATAATAGTTATTAAATGCATAGTTATAGCTGTTAAATACCAGATTGTAGTTGTTGATTGTACGATTATAATCTTTAAATGAGCGTGAAATACACAATTAATATTATAGTAGTGAAATACATGATTATAATTTGATAAGTAGTGTTATATTAAGGACGTGGAGATTAATCAGATGAAACTCTCGACTTACTCTTTCCCTTCCATGTCCACCAGTGTCACTGTTCTTCCTCTCGTCACTAATATCGCTGCAACAAAAAAGACAAGATTCACATTTCACGAAGGAAATACCACGTACATTGGACATGTCCATTTAAAGAAGCCATGAAATCTAGCAGATCTTCGATGTAACTTGGAAATTGATATAACGCGGGTATAGAGTGTCCCTCTATCTCGTTTTTCTAATAGCCTCCATAACGCCGGTCAAATGATGCCCATTTAGTAATTTGAGAGCATTAGATTTTAGGTTCTCTACCGAAACCCGCGTTATATCTATATGTTACTGTATCTCTTACCATCTCCTTCCCATTTCTTATGCTGAGAAACAAAACAGATAACATAAAATAGATGAGTATCGGGTATACCAGAGAAGCATAACTTATGAAATAGATCACACAGATTCATATTGTAATGAGAATATTTATCTGTGGTTTTACTTACTTTGCGAGCTGACTTTTTGCACCACATGACAGCGAAGTACAGAGTTTGTTGGTCGGAAGAGCTCGCCTGACTGGGTCTCTGTGGCTCTCGTTCTGTTACTGTGGTAACAGGGGATTGCTTAAATGACGGCGTATTTCCAGCGGGTCCTGCTGCACCGACAAGCGGCTTCTTAAATGATTTAAAACTTGGTTTCTGGGGAACGGGTTTCGTTGGGTGAGGAATAGGTTGATGATGTGGGGTAGGTCCATCGTGCAGATTTCTAGCATTTTCGTCATTTGTCTGATTCAGAACAACATGAGTTGTTTTACTATTCAAGTTTTCTAGGCTGAAATTCGAGGTGTTGTCGGCGGTTTCTGAGAACACGGGTTCCTGTGGCTTGTTCAAGGCTCCTGATTGTGTCTCAGGCTTGCGATTTATCAACTTTAAAATGTCCTTAGCGTTCCGGTTTCCTTCGCTGTCGGCGATATCAGAAATCGGTGTCTCTTTCACATCGTCAGGCTGAAATGAATGGAATTAATGTGCTGAGGGGATTTCTTTTCTAAGAGAACGCGTAAGACTTCAGAAACTATAAGAACTGGCGATCCACGCAGCGAATATAAAATTGTATCTCAGGTTGTTACTTTGATCGGTTTGGCTGTGGGGGTCACGGGTTCCTTGTTTTTTAGCAGAGGGACCGAAAACTTTGGCCTCTTTGCCGCCTGAGCCAGTTGACTTGGGGCAGCTGATCTCCTCATCGTTAATCTGCAAAACAGTAGGAATTTACAGTTAATGTGACCTACATGGAAATGGGATACGAAAGGGAATATAGATTTGATAATTTTGTCCCCAGCTACATGCGTTATATCGATCATCTACTGTATATTGCCTATCTACAGCATGTACATGGACAGCACACGGCTATACAAGCGACAAATTTAATCTGGTTATCATTTCAATGACATTTTGGTTATGTTTCGATTCTGTGTAGGTTAAGGACTGCATGGAACAACTTTTGTACAAACCTCGCGTAGTCCAGAGACTCAGGATTAGAAAATCTGACGAAGCTTCGGATTTGACAGCTGTCAAAATCGGCGCCATGTAAACACTGAAGATTTCCACTTCCTGTTTGGTCACTACTTGTTGTGACAGTCGGCACGTCCCGCAGAGCTCGCCACATTTATCGATATTCTCCCATTTTATCATAATAACAGAAAGTTCTGAAGCTTTAATTTGTGTTTGGAATTGTCTATATCAGTCAGTGAGCTTAAATTCAGCGAGTGACATGCCTGAGATGAAGGAGAAAGTTGTCTTGATTACCGGTGAGTTGATTCTTCTTCCGTATCTTCATCATGTACATGTACATTGTCGCAGGAATAAGTACATGTCCATTCATTTACAACCGTCCATGGTATTAAGCCGCTAGATATCCATTGATTCATTTAAGACACCCAACCCTTATAACTAGGCAGCTGCATTGCGTATTGATTAATCAAATTATGGGAGATTTTTCTGTCTTGACGTATCGTTTTGTTTAGGATTATAGTTCTATCGAAATCAATCTTAAAGAGAATGATAATGTCCTGCTTTGGGCATGTGTGTCCAAGAACAATGTTCCCCTACAAAATATATACATCGCACTAACAAATGATTAAGCTCATGCCTATAGGTGATTCGTCAACCATTTTATCGAAAGGTGCCAGTTCTGGTATTGGAGCGGGAGCTGCTGTTCACTTCGCCTCTCTCGGATCTTACCTTTCCCTCACCGGGAGAAATGAGGAGAATCTGGAGAAAACGAAGCAGGAATGTGTGAATCAAGGATTACCAGAGGATAAGGTGATTACTCGTCATATCTGATTCCGTATTGATACTTCAGAGGTACTTTAAAAGTCATGATGATCATTTAAATTACCAGCTTGCTTTAGTTTCTCGTTTTGTTTTTCAGATCTTGCTGACTGTTGGTGATCTTGCTAAAGATGAGGATCTTGTGAACGTCATGAACAGAACCATCAAAAAATATGATCGACTTGATGCACTGGTCAGTTTTATAAAAATAATATGCCAGATATGCTGTATCATTCCATCTAGACATGATATCTTTGTAACCTTATCAGTAAAACTATGATATCATTGTACACCTTATAAGTAAAACTATGATATCATCGCACACCTGATCAGTTAAAGTGTTTTTATTTCACAGGTAAATAACGCAGGTATCGTGGTTGTCGGTACCGTAGAAAACACAACCATGGAGGATTACGATAAAATCATGAACATCAACACCAGGACTTATTTCTACCTGACAAAACTTGCCATTCCTCATCTCAGAAAAACTAAAGGTAAATATGCTTGTATTTATAGAGTTATAGAATACAAGTTTATGCCATTCAGAGGCTAAATTTTCTCAAACACAACAGCTAAATAGCTTCAACTTTTCAATAATATCAATGCCAAGGCAGCTGGTAAAAAAAGATTGAATTGATTGATCTAGAAATATGATCGTTTTTACTTCGCAGGATCGATTGTGAACGTTTCAAGTGTGAACGGCCTGAGAGCGGTATGTGATAAGGAGACTAAATGCTTATTTGAATCTGATTGTTGTTCGTTGATGCATTTTTTATGTATTATATTTATTTTATATCGGACAGTTCGCCAACGTGTCAGCATACTGCATGTCTAAAGCGGCTGTAGATCAGATGACAAGATGTGCCGCCCTGGGTACGATATGTCATTTCATATTTTAAATTTGTTAGATGATAGTCAGACAACTTTCTTACCTAACTCGGTCTTCGCTCCTAAACTGTAATTTAACATACGAGCACACGTGTTTACATTTGACATCCAGAGTTGGCGAAGGATGGGATCAGGGTGAATGCCGTCAAGTAAGTCAAGTTTGCTGACCTTCTGTGTCCCATTTATAGCCAGTTAATTGGAATATAATCATATATTGAGTATCAATAGTATATATTTTGTTATATTTCTCTTGTATAATAACTGTTTAAAGGCCGTCTATGCCCAACTAATAGCCAGTAAATTACAATTTATTACTAATTATTAATTGAGTATTTATGCATGATGTTATATATTTTGTTATATTTCTCTTGTTTGATAGCCCGGGTGTCATCCTGACTGAAATCCACAAGAGAGGAGGGATGAACGAGGAACAATATGCTGCGGTATGTACATTAGATACGTATATATCTAATTACATCATGTTCATGTACAGATATGGATGAATTCCCAGTATATGTTAATGTATCATTTCAATCCAATCTACAGTGTAACATATGCTGCGGGTGTGAAAAGTAACTAGTAATATGAGAGACCACAATCTTTTCACACTTAGAACGCCCACTCTCGCCATTAAAAACCTCTTATATCAATGACAATGTCTTTCTATGTGAGACCTTACACTCGCTTCATATAGAACAATGGAAAAATCAAAGAATGGGACATGATATGCCGGAGTACTATCGAATGCCTCGTTATATTGAAAGGCAGTAATTATAACAATTATCTAGCGTATGCCATCTCCCTACAATAGCACCCGAAAATAATGGTCGGTCTCTTTGTTTGGTTCACATTCTCAGGCTTCACTGTAGATCTGATTATTCTACCTCTTTATAATTGCAGTTCCTCGAGCACACCAAAACTACTCACGCTCTGGGCAGAGCGGGTGACGTCACAGAGGTGGCTAAACTCATAGCGTTCCTGGCCTCTGAGGATTCTTCCTTCACTACCGGTGTCTCCATTCCTATAGACGGAGGACGTCATGCCATGTGTCCTCGCTAATACATTCTTCCTTCACTATCGGGGTATCTATTCCTGTAGACGGAGGACGCCATGCTATGTGTCCTTGATGATACATTCTTCCTTCACTACCGTGTCTCCATTCCTATAGACGGGGGACGCCATGCCATGTGTCCTCGCTAATACATTCTTCCTTCACTATCGGGGTATCTATTCCTATAGACGGAGGACGCCATGCTATGTGTCCTCGATGATACATTCTTCCTTCACTACCGGAGTCTCCATTCCTATAGACGGGGGACGACATGCCATGTGTCCTCGCTAATACATTCTTCCTTCACTATCGGGGTATCTATTCCTGTAGACGGAGGACGACATGCTATGTGTCCTTGATGATACATTCTTCCTTCACTACCGGTGTCTCCATTCCTATAGACGGGGGACGCCATGCCATGTGTCCTCGCTAATACATTCTTCCTTCACTATCGGGGTATCTATTCCTGTAGACGGAGGACGCCATGCCATGTGTCCTCGCTAATACATTCTTCCTTCACTACCGGGGTCTTTATTCCTATAGACGGAGAATGTCATGCCATGTGTCCTCGCTAATCAAGTCTATGGAATTCGATATTGGGGACAGACCTTGAAGAACGAGGGACCACTTTGTTTAATTCTCTTTCCGTAGTCATATTTTGAATGTTCTGAGATTAAAATGCTTAAAAAGCAAAGTAGATTAACAATACACAAGTAGTACCGTATACCGGATAAGTAGTATGGTTGATAAGTGAAGCAGTATCTGAATACTCTGGGGTGCTTTATATATTTACATGTATTCACGCGGGAATTGTTTACTCACATTTAATGAGAGTAGTTTTTTATTCATCCTCAATGTATGTGCTTTTTAAAGAGAAACTTGTGAAGATTCACAAAGATTGTGCCATATTGATCGTCATATTATAGAATACGACACATATTCTTGGTGGTTAGATTTATTTTATTTACACTTTTGTTTATCCAGCATTGAAATACGCTCACTGATATTATTTACATTCTTTATTTTTGCGATAACTGAAGTGTTTTCTGCCTCTGGATTGGTAACACCTTTTGATAAATAAAAAACAAGATCACTCACCCGTGTTTTGTATTCAAGAAAATCATTTACCAAGTTCAGGTTTCTATAATGCTAAAACACTATTTAAATAGAAGTGGTTACAGAAAAATAAACACTTTTGCACACGACAGTGAAAACAAATTTGCCCACGCGTGACAGAGCGTTCAGAAGCGTAAACACCTGTAGCCGGCTGTCTACATCAGTCAGTGTTTGTGCTTGTAACCAGTGACATGCCTGATATGAAAGAGAAAATTGTCTTGATTACCGGTAAGTCATTTCAATGTTTCACTTTCTTTCGTATGTCGATATCCTTCATGCATGTATTGATGAAATATTGGGTATCAAAATTATATGAACATCGCAACCGCCTGTATAAAGAGCTCAGTATGCAGACGTACGTGTACATTTGTACTGCACCCCCGAGGATTATTCCAAAAATATAGAATTTTTTATCGTACATGGAATTGTTTCCAATTTTATTTGAATATTGTTCAGGAAGAATCTTCTATGCTTCTGCCCGAGAATCATTATGAATATTGAAGTTATCAGCCCCTATCACTGGAGTCAGCACTCTTCTAAATCTCTCACCGTCAGACAACATAACTACACTAGACCCTCGATACAATATGTATATGCTATATATAATGCGATTTTATATACTTGATTTCCTATATAATTATATATTTGATTCTGTGGTCTCATAACACAAATCGGAGGTCATACGCATGATAATGCTCCGCGTCTATTTGTAATATGTTGTAAAAAGATGTGTCCCTCTTCACACGCCCTATAGCGGGGGTCTCCTTATACACATTACAGCGAGGGTCTCCCTCACATGTTATAGGGAGGGTCTCCTTCACGCGTGTTATAGCGAGGGTCTCTTACACCAGTCTTATACCGAGGGTCTCCTTCACCCCTGTTACTTATAGTGAAGGTCTACTTCACACACGTTACAGCAAGGGTCTCCTTTACACACGTTGTAGCGAAGGTCTCATGAACAGCACTTGGCTGTACAAGTTTAATCTGGTAATCTTATCTTGAATAAATAGGCCTAGTTCGATATACTGAGGATTTACACTTCCTGTGTAGGGCACGGTGACAGTCAACTCGTCCCACAGAGCTCGCCACATTTCTCAATATTCTCCCATTCTATCACATTAACAGAAAGTTCTGAAGCTTAAATTTGTTTTTGTGTTTATCTACATCAGTCAGTGAGCTTGAATTCAAGGAGTGACATGCCTGAGATGAAAGAGAAAGTTGTCTTGATTACCGGTAAGCTAAGATCTTCTTCCGTATCTTCAACATGTACATGTACATGTAGCAGGAGTAAGTACATGTCCATCTATTTACAACCGTCCATGGTATTTAGCTGCTATAGATATCTATAATTGATTTAAAGGTGACACCCAGCCCCACACTCCTACACACGAGTGTAAGAATACGCCCACCGCACCATATTCAACCTATCACCTATTCTAAAGCTAGATCGGAACAAATTAAGATGTCGCCTGATGTATGTATAAATACATTCGGGAACTTATGTTCCGTCTTCGGTTCAGGGAGATCTATAATAATTGTCCTTAAGGTCATCATCACTAGATCATCACATTATATATTATATAATATTATAAACTTATTTATTCACAGTATTACCTATTATGATCTCCCTATGTTCTGTAACATGCCTACATTCTATAACCATTGTACTTAGTCAAGAACACGGTGAATAAACATATTATTAATTGAAATTAAATTGAAATTGCTATCATAGAGTATTCTATAGGGTGCGTGGGAGTGAGACCCAGCCCTTGCAACCAGGCAGTTGCATTGTGTATGAAGTAATCAAATCATCTAAAAAAGAATAAAGTTAATTTACTTGGGCATGTGTGTCCAAGAATTAAATTCCTATAGATATGAAGATTTGGTATCAGCAACGGTCATAAAGGCCTAGACTATTTCCCAAACCTTTCCTATCACGCTAACAAATAAATAGGTAATTTGTCAACTATTTTACCTGCAGGTGCTAGTTCTGGTATTGGGGCGGGAGCTGCTGTTCACTTCGCCTCTCTCGGATCTTACCTTTCCCTCACCGGGAGAAATCAGGAGAACCTGGAGAAGACAAAGCAGGAATGTGTGAAACAAGGATTACCAGAGGATAAAGTGAATACATCTGAATGCTCTGTGCTATTTCAGAGTTTAATAACTGCTTAAAATGTATCAGTTTATTTAATTACCCTTTTTTTGATCAATTGTTTCGTCCTTTCTTTAAGATCTTGCTGACCGTTGGTGATCTTGCTAAAGATGCGGATCTTGTGAACGTCATGAACAGAACCATTGAAAAATATGATCGACTGGACGCATTGGTCAGTTTTATAAAAAGATAGATACATGTATATATGTATTTATTAACCCATCAAAGGATTGTGCTAGATATTCCCTGCTCATAAACTTGCATCTTTACAGGCTGCCACTCCCCCGGAGAATGATATCATTACAAGTACACCTCTTAAGTATTAATATTTTTTTATTTCCCAGGTAAATAACGCAGGTATCGTGGTTGTCGGCACCGTAGAAAACACAACCATGGAGGATTACGATAAAATCATGAACATCAACACCAGGAGCTATTTCTACCTGACAAAACTTGCCATTCCTCATCTCAGAAAAACTAAAGGTATATATACATGTGATCATAGAGTTTCGAGTTCATGTCATTCAGAGGCTAAATTATCTCAAACACGGCAGTATATTCGCGAACATTTCAGTGATATTAATGCCAAGGCAGCCGGTAAAAAAGATTGGATCGACTGATCTATAAAATATAATCGCTTTTACTTTACAGGATCGATTGTGAATGTTTCAAGTGTGAACGGCCTAAGAGCGGTATGTGAAAGACAGACTATACGCTTATTTGTATCTGATTGTTTTTCGTTAATGCATTATTCATGTTGTATTATTTTGATTTTATATCGGACAGTTCGCCAACGTGTCAGCTTACTGCATGTCTAAAGCGGCTGTGGATCAGATGACGAGATGTGCCGCCCTGGGTACGATATGTCATTTCATATTTTAACTTTGTTAGATGATAGTCAGACAACTTTCTTACCTAACTCGGTCTTCGCTCCTGAAATTTTATTTAAATTTACACAATTGACATGCGTGCACCTTTGTTACATTTGACATGCAGAGTTGGCGAAGGATGGGATCAGGGTGAATGCTGTCAAGTAAGTTAAGTTTGCTGACCTTCTGTGCCCCATTTATAACCAGTTAGTTAGAATAAAACCATTCATCGAGTATCAATATTGCATAATGGGTTACATTCTCATGAATTGTTGCAGTTTAACGACCGTCTATGTCCCATTTATAACCAGTAAATGTAGAATATATCATTGAGTATTGATATTGTATACATTGTGTTGAATTTCTCTTGCATAACAGCCCGGGTCTCGTCCTGACCGAAATTCACAAGAGAGGAGGGATGAACGAGGAACAATATGCTGCAGTATGTACAGTCTATTTCTATATATCTAAATACATCATGGACATTAATTCCCAGTATATGTTAATGTATTATAGCTATGATCATTCCCACAATCTACAGTGTAACATGTGTGGAGAGACCACACCCTTCCCACGCTTATAATGGGGGCAACCTCACCTTCGTCTTCCGAAACCACATGATATCGATCACCATGTTTCTCCCAGTGAGAACTTAGACACGGTTCATAAAGAAAATAAAAAAATCAAATCAGTGAACATCATAAGCTGAGTTGAAATGGGCGGCGTCATCTCCCAACAATGATTTATGGTTCCTCTCTTTGTTTCTCTGGTTCTCATTATCAGTTTTTGCTGTTAACGTTGCTGTTTAGTATTTTACCTGCCTTATGGTTGTAGTTTCTCGAGTTCATTATTATTTTACATGTCTCATGCTAATTTTTATTTTTAATTGTCTCATGCTTGACATTCCTGGAGTTGATTATTATTTTTATAATTGTTTTCTTGCTTGTAGTTCGTGGAGCATTCTAAGACGACTCACGCCTTGGGCAGAGCTGGTGACGTCACCGAGGTGGCTAAACTCATAGCGTTCCTGGCCTCTGACGATTCTTCTTTCACTACGGGTGTCTCTATTCCTATAGACGGAGGACGCCATGCCATGTGTCCTCGCTAATACCTTCTTCCTTCACTACCGGTGTCTCTATTCCTATAGACGGAGGACGCCATGCCATGTGTCCTCGCTAATACATTCCTCCTTCACCACCGGGGTCTCTATTCCTATAGACGGAGGACGCCATGCCATGTATCCTCCGTAATACATTTCCTTCTAAAAGCAAAGTACTACTAACAATATATAAGTAGTACCATATAACGGAAGTAGTGTGTTTGATAAGTGTAGCGATATCTGAATACTCTGGGGTGCTTTATATAAATGGTTAATTATGTGCCTATTTTTACATCCAATGCTTACATCTACAAACGCCAAGAACTACGGAATACCCATGATTGTATCAATCAACCATAACATAATCTGTTTGGAGAAGACTGAACTTTATTTAATAATAATATATGCATATTGGGCGGTCGCTGACGCCCTCTGTTTATTTCTATGTATTATAAATCATCTTCTAATATTAACCAGTTTGCGCACAAGTATGTAAATACACACTTTGCAAATAAACCATACAATACAATACAATATAATTACATGTACGTGTATTCAAGCCGGCATACTCAACTCCAACAAAAGCAAAACCGCTACAACGGTGGCATAAAATAGTACCAGGCGTAGGACGGTAGGGATAGAGCCTTTACACTGTGTATTGGGTTTAAACCAAAATATCACATATATCCTGTTTTCCGTTGATCATTGCTTTTATATCAATGGAAAATGGAATTATAACTCTACTCATCAATATAAAATCAAATATTAATAAAAACCAGGATTTATGACATAATTGGTACACCCAAATATGCAGTGAGAAGCCACTAGCTATCCCTTCCGGCGCACTAGTGGCGAAATGTTAACAAAGCGCGCCGAACGCTAATAGAAGTGGTACCATGTTGGAGTCAAGTATTGTCTATGCATGTTTAATGGAGGTGTTTTTTGTCGTTCTTAAAAAATTGGTTTTGAAGATTAACAAAGATTTACAATAATTTTCGTCACATTCTATACATATTCTTTTTGGTTTGGTTTATTTTACTTACACTTTTAAGTTTTTATCATTTAAATGCTTTCCCTGATACTATTTGTATTCTCTATTTTTGCAATAACTAAAGTGTTCTTTATATTCGTCACATCTTTTGATGAATAAAAGCCAAGATCACTTACAATCAGTTTTGTATCATTGACAATCATTGACCCTGCTAGTACCGGCCGTACAAAGCTCGCGCTGCTATGCCGTTGAATAACAAATAATGATAGAGATATCAGAAAAATATACTGTTACAGACAACAGCAAAAACTAATTCCCAAACAACGAGCAGCACCCCTACAAAAAATATGTTAATGTGAATAACTGTAATTATCTGTATTTTTTTTAATTTTCCGAGACACATCCCTCTGTACATTCGCCGCCCCCCTCTCCCCCCCCCATGCCATCACGATCAGAAGCGTGAACACCTGAAGCCGGGTGTCTACACCAGTCAGTGATTGTGCGTGTAACCAGTGACATGCCGGAGATGAAAGAGAAAGTTGTCTTGATTACCGGTAAGTCATTTAAATTTTTACACTTTCGTGTCCTTATCTTTCATACATGGAGATATGAAAAGTACACTATATCAATCATATCAAGAATTTACACTAAGACTACAGCCGATATGAATTCCTCGACATAGAGACGCACACGCGCAATCATCATTTCAGAAATATGCGATCTTTTATCCGACTTAAGATTTTCAGTTAAATATCGTTCTAGGAGATTCTTCCAGGCTTTTGCTTCAGAATCTAACGACCATTATGAATATCAAAGTTTTGGGACGGCATTTTTCTAACACTTTCACCATCAGAGAAACACCAGTACTGTAGACCCTCGACGTAAGATATATAGGCCACATATCACGCGATTGTTTATGATTGATTTCCTATATTTATATTTGGTTCTGTATTATTCACCAGCGTTATAGCGAGAGTCTCGTGCACCCGCGTTATAGCGAGAGTTTACTGTTTAACATGAGAGATCTCTGCTGTGCAGCAAATCATCGCATCGATATAACGCGGTTAGCGAGGGACTAGCCTTTAAACTGTGTCATCTCGATTACCGATACCTTTTGGGCGACCTTTGATGAACAACATTAATGTAGATAAATGAAGTTACCTAACCGGGGATACGATAGGCCTTACTTTGATTTACGATTACCACGTTATATAGAGCATCCACTGTATTTATAGGTGCCAGTTCTGGTATTGGGGCGGGAGCTGCTGTACATTTCGCCTCTCTCGGATCTTACCTCTCCCTCACCGGGAGAAATGAGGAGAACCTGGAGAAAACAAAGCAGGAATGTGTGAAACAAGGATTACCAGAGGATAAGGTGATTACATCTTCTATTTCAGAGTTTAATAACTGCCATCCGGGATCCAGTTGATTAGTGCTGCTATTTCTGCCTGCCTTTTCCTTCTTCGGTTGCCATTGATTTGCCATTACCATGGTCAGTTCTTCCCGTTAGTGACTTACTTTCCTCATTCTGGTTCCGCTTGCTATCCTAATTGGACAGTCCTGGCAAGCTCGCCACAGTTATATGTAGTATTCCGGGCTATGAACAAGACATTTAACAAGGCTCGGTTTAATTAACTTAACTTTCCATAGTTTATTTAGTACAATCGGTACATAATATCGTACAAGTTTCGGGTCAACTACTGAGTGCCGCACGGATCGAAGCGCACCATCTTTATACCTGAGCTGCGCCCACACGGATTGCGCCGCTCACCAAGATTCCCAAAGTGCATCTCAGTTGGAACAATCAGGTCCCGGTCAACAGGTAATTCCCGGAAGTCGCACCTGGTTACTGGATTACTCCAGGGACGTGGTGGCCATTCCGTTCACCTGGCACGCCTCTCGGTCGTTTCGCGCACTCACCTGGTTCAACTGCCAACTAAGTTGACAGTTGCCAAACTGTGGGATGAGCAAATGATCAGTACTCAAGTGAGAACAGGTCATCAGCGGCACATCTTACACAGATGTATCAATATTTTTGATAAGTTAAACATGTTACTTGAGAAATTGTTTCGTCCTTTCTTTAAGATCTTGCTGACTGTTGGTGATCTGGCTAAGGATGAAGATCTTGTGAACGTCATGAACAGAACCATCGAAAAATATGATCGACTGGATGTACTGGTTTGTATCAGCAATAGGCCTATAATGATTATAAACAGCATAAGCCCCGTCAAGGAATATGCCAGAAATTGCGCATCAGTCAATATTCAAAAAGTTTTCGGTCCCGATGGCAGGTTTCTTAATTAATTATGAGATAAAATATGAAGAATAATGAGGAACATTTTGCGGTTATATAGCACCTCATCAAGCCTTCAAGAGACGACTGACAATACTTAATTCGACGTATATTTTAAAGAGCCCCATTGATGTTATTTTGCCAGGTAAATAACGCAGGTATCGTGGTTGTCGGCACCGTAGAAAACACAACCATGGAGGATTACGATAAAATCATGAGCATCAACACCAGGAGCTATTTCTACCTGACAAAACTTGCCATTCCTAATCTCAGAAAAACTAAAGGTACGTGCAATTACAGTTATATTCCATCGCATTCGGAGATGCTATTTTAATATCAAACACGGTAGACATGTTTGAGATATGGGATGTGTTTTTATTTATTTTACAGGATCCATTGTGAATGTTTCGAGTGTGAACGGCGTCAGATCGGTAAGTGATAATATTTTGTAATAACATTTTTACCATTTATACATAAATTTTGTCATTCGCTTTGATACATGTTCGCGTTTCTGACACAAACTACGTCCAAAATATGGGTAATTTTTACCTGGGCTGTCCTGACAGTTTCACTTTACATACAGTTTAGATCACGTGGATATTGTAAAGTATAATATTCTTCTATCATAATTTGAATAATATCATACAACAAATAACGCTTGTGTTAAATGTCACAACTCGTTAACTACCGTTTGAATATACATAGTAATACAATTAATGTCCAAAGATGTATACATGTAATATATTTATACGGACAGTCCGCCGACGTGACAGCGTACT
>JAXGGS010143531.1:0-18314 GCA_035585475.1 Armandia brevis
AACCAGCAGTGGAAGAGTTCATGAGGTTATTTGAGTAACCACCAGTGGAGGAGCTCCCGAGGTTATTTGAGTAACCAGCAGTGGAAGAGTTCATGAGGTTATTTGAGTAACCACCAGTGGAGGAGCTCCCGAGGTTATTTGAGTAACCAGCAGTGGAAGAGTTCATGAGGTTATTTGAGTAACCACCAGTGGAGGAGCTCCCGAGGTTATTTGAGTAACCACCAGTGGAGGAGCTCCCGAGGTTATTTGAGTAACCACCCGTGGAAGGGATCCCGAGGTTATTTGAGTAACCACCAGTGGAAGAGCTCCCAAGGTTATTTGAGTAACCACTAGTAGAAGAGCTCCCGAGGTTATTTGAGTAACCACCAGTGGAAGAGCTCCCGAGGTTATTTGAGTAACCACTAGTAGAAGAGCTCCCGAGGATATTTGAGTAACCACCAGTGGAAGAGTTCATGAGGTTATTTGAGTAACCACCAGTGGAAGAGTTTCCGAGGTTATTTGAGTAACCACCAGTGGAAGAGCTCCCGAGGTTATTTGAGTAACCACCAGTGGAAGAGCTCTATATATCTGATGTTTCCATGGATATATAAAGGGACATTTATGCGTTATTGCAGATATAATTTAAATTATTTGGATCTGTATCATGGTAATGTGGTAGATCGACAAATGGTACTCATTATACAACCTAAATAATAACTAAATTTGAAAATAGTTAAATACTTAAAGACTAAATCATAATTTTCGATTTACGCATGGTCTCTGTGCGTGACTCGATCCTTGGTGTACTGAAATCTTTACTGAAATCTTTGCTAATGATATATCTATGGCAGCGTCGAATGGCCTGAATGCATTTTAAATTTATTATATTAAATTGTCACTAGTTTCAAATAAAATTCAGTACATGTGATCATGTGATTCAGCTTGAACAACGATTAGGCCATGTCCCTGCACATACAGGCATTCGCAAAATTGTTTGCAACGGGCATTTTATACGCTCCGAATATTAAATTTTCTTTATTCTTGAACGATTCTAACAGTATATTTAAAAGTAATTCTTACAGTTATTCTCCTTTGCAAAAAATGTCGTGTAGACCCTAATCGGAATCAATTCTGAGTGATAATCAACTATGCAACCAATGAACCATGGTAGTTTTTATATAGAATGAATGGGATCATTAAATGAAATATGAATCAACCATTCTGTAACATTTCAGCAACGAATTCGCACGTTATCTATACTACACTCATCGCTAAACTCATCACATAACATCTTAAATGGTGATCTATCTGATGTAAGCAAGGCTAGGAAGTTTTGTTTTATTAAAATAGAATCCACACGACATTCTCCATTAAAGTGACTCAAACTTTCGGCTGGTAAGCGAGGTTCTGAAATAAATACAACATTTTAGTTATTTTCAGGCTATGGCTGCCGCTCTGAACAAAGGGTTCTTACAAACATCTGTAATGGTAATTATTATGATGGCTAAAATTCGGGCAATATTATGTAATTTATACATAATTATGTGACCAAAGCAACCATGGGAGTCAGAACTGATTATCTGTTTAATCACCAAATATTAGCCAGTTGCTCTAAAGTATAATTCACCAACAAAAGAATGTATATTTGGACCGGGAACAAAATGAGTTATGTTAAAAAATAGGGCAAAGTCCCATCCAATCGAAAACCCTTCCATTAACCTTAACTAATATATTTATACACATGCAGGTTAAAATAATTATTGTCTTAATACATAATTATATATAATATATTGATCACTTGTGCAGTTGTCTCCACCAGCATCAGGCGACCACGTTCCACTTGCACCACAAACCATTAGCTGCTCCAGGTCTCTCCGCCTGGGCACCGTCCACTCCTCGTCACACATGTTAGCGCAGACCCGGGCAAACCGGCTGTTCCAGTCAGTGCAGACCAGTGCTCCGTTTATTGGTACAGCGGGCTCATCACAAGGGTAAGCTATGATAAAAGTTTAAATTGCATCATCATGAAAAAGAGAGGCAAAAAAATCCTCACATGGAGTGTTATTAGGAGGCCGCCTGCAGTGCCAATCATTACCTGCTGCCCCCCCCCAAAAAAAAAAAAAAAATTACAAATATTAAAAAAAAAACAAAAAAACTGCCAGCCCCTCTTCTCAAAAAAATATAAAAAATTGACATGCCGCCCGCACTCCCCCTCACAAGCAAACGCTCGAGAAGCAACATATTCATTTCATGCGGCCTTACTCTATTTCATCTTTTATTTTTGCCTGAGAGGCCTTGTGATGTGGATTGCAAAGTGGTTTCTTTTATTTTGTATTTTTGCCGAGGTCCGCCTAGCAGGTTTTAAAATTTTTGAAGAATTTTAGAGCAGATTTTTTCCCATTTTTACCTTTTGTTTGCCGCACAGATATAAGGATCTCTTTTTTTATTTATTTCTGACAAGGAGAGTGCCGCAGGTAAGGTTGTTTTTAATTTGGTCATCAAGATATCAGTTTGGGGAACAAGTTAAAAGAATGGTAACAGTATAATTTCACAGACATTGTTTCCTTTAATTATTCCAAATGGACTGAACTTCCCAGAACCACTACTTCCCTTGTTACTACTTACGGTCGACGAGTTCGCTGAACGCGCAATCAGTTGTCAAGGCATTATTTTCCTTTCTCCCCGTGTACACGATTTCACTATCGCCCCACGGGAGGTCAGCATCTGTTGCCATCATTAAGTTGGATGTAACTGTTATGTCATTGCCGAAGTGGTCGGAGAATTGCGGCTCCTCCCAGGCCACATACTCGGTCAGTTTATCAGTGAAATGTTGTCTCGACTCCGACGGACAATTGTCCACATATGGGGGTAGAATGTCTTGAAATATTTACATTTTAAATTAAATCATATATGGAATAATCAGAGTAAAAATACAAATTGCTATTTTTCGACGTGTTTTCTAAGATTGACTTACCAAACTGACAGATATTTCCACCCCACCCGTAGTCACAGTTACAGAAAAATCCATCCAGCTCATTAACACACGTGGCGTCATTCTGGCAAGGTCCACTGTTACACGAATGGGCGTCTATAAAAAGGAGCATATGTTAAGATACAATAACACATATTTAAGTCGCTGTGTTTTATTATGTAACCAATAGAGCTTGGACAGCAATACTCCAATTGTAAGATACTTTATGGACACACATCTATATCTTATAATTGATAATTGATTGAGTTAGATCTCCGATAGCTGATCTTTAAAAATATCACCATGGAAGGATGATATACAGTGTATATTCAAATGGGGTCTAAAGTCATTAATTTGATTCACGGATGGTATTAATTATCCGTTTATCGCATTCAGGACATCTAATAAAGTCCTACCCTGTTATTGACATAGTTCAAGAAGGTCTACAGGATTATATTCACAGCCATAGGGAAATGCTTGCAGTAGGCTTTTTGGTGAACGGAACAATGAGGCGTTTTATCTGAGGTCGAGTATCAGCCAGTACATTCCGCTTGGCTATTATCATACTTTGACCTTGAATTGACACATCGAGCGGTTTGGGTGTGGTGCAAGGTGACGTAACTTGCCTTATTCGGGATAGTGAATTTTTACGTGATAAATTGTGATTTACAGGCACATCTTGGTTGGCGGCCACTCCAAACTCCCACAATAGAACTCTGGCTAGGTCTTCTACATGTACGCATGTAGTTTCCGTCAGTCAGGTTGTACAAGTTGTTACATGAGTAGGTGACGGAACCCCCGAACTCAAAATCAGCTCCGTGAACCATCCCATTAACGATGTTCCCTGGATGACCGCAATTTATGGCTGCAAGAAATACAATAATCAACGTAAAATCTGACTCGGGGCTAGAAGTTAACTCATTTAATAAAAATATTACATTCCTTGCATTTTAACTCTTAGTACATCACATGTAAACTACGTACTGCTACCACAGCACAGGTCGTAATGAGCTTCCTGGCAGTTGCATCTCTGCTGGTTATAAACACCGCTGTTGTAACAGTGAGTGTTACATTCGTTAAGCTCAACAGTATCATCTCGATCACGCCCACACTCTTGTATACACTTGTCAAAGTCCCACGAACTTTCACAGCAAATAGCTCTGGTCCGGTACCGACTGCCTCCTCCACACGATGCGCTGCACTCGCTCCAGCTTTCCCATTCAGACCATTCACAAACTTTTTCTCCACCATCACATTTCCTCCCCGCCGCAGGCTCAAAACATGGGCTTAGAAGGAACACCGACAGGAATAACAACACAGTCTAACAATCAAAAATTAAAAAAGAGATACGTACAAGTGCCCAGTGCTTGGACTAAATCCCTGGAGCAGGCAAAATAAAAGACTGAAAAACATTTTGGTAATTTTATATGGCCTGATTATTTTTGTTTGAATTACATGATGCAAGGCTGAATTCTGGGTTCGATTCACATGAGTTGGTTTATATTCATCAGATTTGCATGGCTGATCTTGTGGGGAGTGCACCGCCGGCACAAGCAAAATTTATATTTTCAAAATACTCATTTGACATAAAACTATTTCTATAATTAAAGCTATGACGTTAACCAGCAGAGTGGTATCTGTCTATAGATAAACCTGGAAATTTGGAAAGTGCAGAGAGACAGAAAGTAAGCTTAATTACCTGCATTGTGATCCTAGAACAAAAGCGATTATATGAATTCATACAGCATCGACGGACAAGAATTATGTGATGCGGACTTTACAATAGCTTTGATAGTTAAATGATAGTCTCGGTTCACTACGATCTCATTATGACAATGTAATGTCGATCAGGCACTTAAGATATGTGTGTCCATAATAAAGCTGGCAAGTGGCTTGTTAATAAGAGAGGATTGAATTGCTGCATGCGATTAAGACGCTCCCCCGGACTCGGTGAAACATTGTCTCTCCGTTCAAGAAGACTCATTTACGACAAATGAGTGACGGATTTGCCAATAAGATTACCCTTCAATCCTTTCAAGTTCCGAAGTACGTCAGGAAAACTTACATGATCATCATAGTTGCTGTGTCATAATCACAGAATCACATTCAACAGTCGTTTTCATTTCAGCACTAGGCATCTCGTAGGATGATTGTCACCATTTGATGTATTACCGAAACCGAAAATCGTCCCTGTGGCTCGAAGACAGGATGCCAGTATATCCAGCTTTTGTGATTTTTGCCGTCTTAATTATTAATCTAGTGCCAGCTCAAGCAGACCCTAACCTTGCAGTTTCATTAAAGAATACATGGGTAAGTAATTTGAGAATTCATTTAGATCTTCCACTTCCCTGCTTTGAATGTCGTTTACAATCAGACAGTGGACTGTGTTTCAGAAAGTAGGGAAAGCCCTGTGGACGCAACAATATTTTAAGGCTGCTAGGAGTAAGTTATATTCTCATTATACCAGCCACCATAATTGTGAATCTTCATGATTGTCAAATTATCGCTATACCCCCCGTTCTAAGTGATGTTTGGATATATCATACAGTACTTGGAAACGAACTATCGGGCTGTCCTAGTAGACATATGTACTTTTTGAACGACCCTGGTCAAACAAATGCGAACGTATCTTGGAAAGAGCCATCTGCGCATGGAGCGATATTCAGGCGCTGGGAAAGGTATTTATGCACTATTATTTTCTAATATTTTCTTAGTCTTGAATTAAAGATTAGATAAATACATTTTTATGACATTCTAAATAGCTTCGCCTGAGATTATACGGTAAAACTGGCCCAATATGATTGCATTGTATAAAAATAAATGCGGGCGTTGACGCGGTAAAAAGTTTTGTCTCTTGCGCTATTGGTCGTCGATAATTTCTCTGTTATCATTCTATCCTTCCAATGAGATATTTTGTTACCCCATATTCCAATATTGTTCTCTCGGTTTCACAATTCATTTGCCTTAAACATTGATGGAAGACAGCATTCTCAGGCTCAAGTTGCAGTAATTACTGAAGGGGGTGGGGATTGTGAGGAACAGAGGCATTGGTTTGGTGCGGTACTTTTGTCGATGTACCGATTACATGATTTCAGATCAAGATATGCCTATTCATTTTTTATTCAGGGGAAGTAGAACCAGAGGAAATTGTAATAACTGTCGCTTTCCAGAAGGAAGAACAAGAGTGACAATAAAATCCGGTCTACCTATTCTAGGGGACGCTTGCAGATTCTACGTTCATGTCAAGGGTCTGTGATTCTTAAATATATCAAAATAATGTGAATATTTTCCAAATTATGATCTGTTTATCGCCGGTCTATCAATTGTGATCAGCTTCATCAATTTTAAAGCAACACAATTATGAATTCCAGCACATGTATTACATTTCGGTCAATTGATCGTAGTAGCATATTGTACTAAACAAACTCAATTTATGTACCTTGATATAATTTAAACTTCGACAGTGCCAGGCTGTGACCCCGAAGTGAGCCCTGTTAATGGATACTACCAGTGTGTCCCCTCCGGACCGAGAAATGAAGGAAGGGGCTACGTAAGAGGTGCTCGCTGTAACTATGGCTGTTACCCTGGGTATGAGCTGAACGGAACATCTACACCAGTGTGTACGGAGATATATGGACAGCCTGGAGTAATCTCATCTGTAAGAGACAGAGGATACTGGCATCCAGTTGGTGAGAGAATCTGCCAACGTGAGTAGAATCAATACCATTGATTCAATTATTTGGTGTTTGTTACGTAAAATCAGAATATATGTGTTTGAGTGTTTCGTTAGCTATGGCGTTACCAACTTGAATATAAATATTTCTCTTGTTAATCATCTCAAAGCATACAAATGTACGTACTCTGCATCTAATTCGCAAATTATCCTAAAACCGGTAATACTCAATAAATAATTCAATCATTAAACACTTTCAGCCATCAATTGCGGTCCTCTGCCCGAGATCCAGCATGCTGGTATCCGAAGCTGCACTCATGACACCTATTTTCCTAGTAACTGCGACTACCTGTGTGATCCTGGGTTCGCCATTAAACCAGGCTCCTCAGTTGTAAGTATATGCTACATAGATGGAAAATGGAATCAAGGAAACCCGATTTGCGTGGGTAAGTACATTCGCCATTTTATGAACGTACATGATAATATAAATATATATATATATCGATGTTGTATCATACAATCTATAATAGATACAGCAACATCAAATTTAGGTTTCCACGCACATTTCATTGGCAGCATACATTTATTTAAAGGTTTCAAATAAAAAAATCATCTGAGAAGGTGGTACGGGCGGGTTTTTATTTTTCCTGTTTTCTTGATCACATTTCATGTGTTTCCAACCCTAAGAATTGTTGTTTAAGTGTATGCATCCTTTCTAATCTTATTCTACATGGCGTGACTTAGGGGTTTCATTTTCAACTTTATGTACATGCAAATACTAAATTGGAGAAGTAGTTCAATTCAGTTTGACCTGAAATATATATATATATATTATCTTGATGTTTTTTCTCGGTCCTTATTCTAATCTCACTAATGCGATAATGGTGTTCATAAAGAACATTATATGGAGTCTTTTCGGTAAATAGATATTGAAAAACCGGTTATTCATGACTGTCCGAATGATATGGTGGAGAGAATCGGCTCTGGATCAGAAACTGCGTTTGTTGACGTTCAGGCGCCCACGGTGACCGATAACTATGATGAGGCTGTGGAAATACGGGAAGCCACTGATCTTCAGGGTCCTGTTGATCTAGAGGAGGGAATTCATTCAGTCTTCTTTACTGCAACAGACTCAGCGGGAAATGCTGCCATACCTTGTTCTTTCGATATCTATGTTCAACGTAATACGATTTTCATCCTTTCTTACCACGTCATTAAGTAAACTTGTTTTGGGACCCTCGGTGAATTAATAGTGGATTGACTCTGAACCTTCACCTTATGTCCTTGTATACAATTGGTTATTATACTTGGCCCTAGATCTAGCACACGCCCAGAGCACTTACGTAGGCCCATTTATAACCGTAGGTTTATACTGTCCTCGTATGACCGAGTGGCCTGGGGTTACGGTCACTTGTCCTAATGGGTTCGCGTACGGTGAATCGTGCTCATTTTCGTGTCGTCATGGCTGGGAACTTGAAGGAGACTCAGAGGTGCACTGCGACGTCAATCCCGAAACTTCAAACTTTCCGGTGTGGCAATGGAACCTAGGCCCTCCCAGGTGTAAAAGTAAGTCGTTACCTCACAC
Source organism: Armandia brevis (assembly GCA_035585475.1). Lineage (NCBI taxonomy): Eukaryota > Metazoa > Annelida > Polychaeta > Opheliidae > Armandia > Armandia brevis. The sequence goes on from JAXGGS010143531.1 coordinate 8,209, forward strand.
ACAATTATTTATATTCAGACTCCAAGGTCAATAGTAATAGTAACCTTGATCTTTGCGTATGTTGAGCACGTCCAAGGCATGTGAAGTTGGTTTTGGTGTTCGAATCTCAAGTAAGGGTTCTATTTGTTGTAAATACTTCACGATTAGTTATTAAACAAATACAAAGAGGTTAGGAGATTAATTGTGCATGACAGTTGTCAATATTCACTATGAACTCATCGTTAGTGTAGGTTACCGACATATATCACTCGATCACGCGTCCTCGTCATTCTCTGTGAAAATAGTGTCTTTCTATCAGTTGAGACCGAATTAGATACAATTAACTTTACGAATCATTTTAATAACTCATCGTATAATTATTCAGAAACCTGATTATCAATTTGCTTTCGTATTTATCAATGGCTAGGTACGGAGTGCGCAAGCCTTACACCACCGAATAACGGCAATGTGAAGTGTGACGTATGGTACGCGGGTAACTATTGCAAGGTCACATGTCACGATGAATATGGGATGTCACCAGATTCGGGTCTCATTGATGACGTCATAGTTTGTCAAAGAGACGGAGTGTGGACGCAGGAAATTCTCCCTGATTGCGTTGGTAAGTGTGAATGCCAGTTGTCCCAAGATACGACAGGGTTTATGTTTACTTTATTTGATATTTATCTTATTTTTTAACTGCATTGGCCTCCGGCTAGTTACATTGTATACATTCAACATTAGTACACAATAAATGAACAGAACAGAATGAAGAAATAAAAATATTCAAGAAATGTACAAGAATAAAAAGATAATAGTAGCATAGTGGAGGAATGGTTAAGGGGTCGTCATCATTGCCCATAGAAACATTTGTGGAGGTATTGGGCTTTTTCCGAAGTAATGCGATAAGGTGTGCAATAGTGTAGTGTAGTGTTGGTAGAGTTAAATATCTCAGTGAAGTTTTTTAGTGTGTTAGTTGGTAACATATGGTTTTTAAGGTAACAGTCTCTTAAAAAGAGCATTGTCTATTCTAATAGGCATCCAACACATAAATTATCTTATAAATTGTTGATTTCATACTCTTTTATTTTAAGATTAAATGATAAATAGACAAATTAATGTGGCTATCTTTTAACAATCTGCTGGCAATTTGATTCTGACTGGAGATGTAATAATCATTTGCTAGTTTTTTTTCATAATTAAATGACCATTGGAGGCCCTCGACAGCGAGTGTTTAAAGGTGTCGAGTCACTCTTACTATGTGAATATTTCTAATTTGATCAGGAATCCAGATGTCTAATGTGTTTGGTCAGATATCCATGTACACATTCAATTCAACCGACTGCTGTGATATGCAGAAAGATGATGAACTTCGCTCAGAGTTTCAGCGCTCGTTAGAAGAATCGATGGGTTCTTGCGCTCACGGGACTTGCTCGGTGTCTGGTGTCACATCCTCTTGTAACTCTGATTGTCACTCGAGAAGACGACGAGAGCTGTCAGACGGGGCTGCTATCGCTTTCACGACGGAAGTCCTGATCAGCTTCGACAGCGCTGAGCATCCCTCATTCGCTCTGGCGGAGGAAACGCTAGGAATATTGCACGACACGTCCGTCCAATCCATGGAAGATTTCACCTACACCGGCGTCCATGGTTTGTCCGGTGCAATGAGAGACCAACCAATGGCTGTGTGCCCTCAAGGTTATGGGGTCACTGACGATAGTGAAGCTTGTAGTAAGTACAATATAGACATGACCTTTCTAAATATTCAAATACATGTAATTTCCTGACTACAAAGTTAAAGAAATGTATGAATATACTTACATATTGTATACACATCATACTTTGCTCATATTCTTCATATGAAGCATGATTCAAAATCAAAAAGTCTATTTTTTGCAACCGATTGAGTGTTTTGCTTGCCTTTTAACAAAAAATATTTACATTATATACATGCTTCTTAATTTTGATTACCTCCCAGTCAAATGTCAGAGCGGAAATTTCCAAAACGCGGACACAATGACATGCGAAATGTGTCCACAAGGAGAATACCAAGACATAACGGGAGAAACAAAATGTAAAACTTGTCCAGGGGGAACATTCACCGAACACCCTGGAGCTGATTCTATCTCCCAGTGCCTCCGTACGTTATCGTGTTGACTACTCTTGATTTTAAATGCTGTTCTCTGGATATTAGAAAGGCGTAACATCTTCGGGGCACTTGTGCTCAACCATGGGAAATGTTTGACCTCTTCCTCGTGTTACGAATGTAGGTGACTGTCGGCCTGGTTTCCACTCATTCACCGGCCTGGAGCCGTGTAACCCGTGCCCTAGCGGGAGTTATAACGAGGCCGCCCGTCAGACCAGCTGTACCGAGTGTCCTGGGTCCACATGGACAACACGCCAAGGCGCCAGTAACCACAGCATGTGCCAAGGTTGGGCGTCTGAGACGTAGTGTTTTTATCGGCAATACTAAATTTGATTTGTTTCCGGTGGGTAATACTCCAGTGCTTTCCTAATCTGTTTTACAGATTATGACCTAAGACTCGGACTTGAGGGTACATATGGTTATGTACTAGCGGAGAAAACATTAACGGAGAACCTTGGGGTCAACACCCTACTAATGTTCCGCTATTTGCTGAATGTGAACGCCACTGACACGAGCGACTTTCCTCTAATTACTGTTAATTTCTCACAAGAGGACACGTCAAATTTGGAACTCAACGTTTTTGTAAACGCGCAAGAGATTATTGTTAACATGGGACCAATGTAAGCCATTGATTATACATGTAATTCAAACTATTTAGTATACGCCTGCTGCTTTTGGATTTTGTATTCTATTTCTGTTAAAAAGTCTACTGACCATGTAAGTTTGCGTCAATGTTTAATTTTAGCTGTTCGGTTCACCTGCCGCTTGAGGAGAGCAGCCGATGGCAGACGTTGGCTGTGCTCCTGGAAGCTGGGAAACTTTCTCTTCACCTAAATGATTTCTCGAGCTCCCCCGACGCCAGCACAACATGCACGTGGGGAGCTTTCACTCAGCAGCTGGAGGTCCTTATAGGTTATAAAACCCCTGACCATGGGGCTGACCAAGGTATAAACTAGTCAATAGATAAATATAAAATGTATACATATCTTCTTCATGTATCTATGATTGCCACTAAGATTTCTTTGTGATTTCATTGTGAGGAAACACTTATATTTAAACTTGTCTTAAACTATTGATCTATATCTAGAATTGGTGGAAGATATTAATGTTGAGTCAGTGACTGACCTTGCCATATTCACCGGTGATTCCTTCAATATTGCTGACATAAACAACATGATGATGACTTGCGGAATCGCCGATATTCAACTGACCACCATGTTGTCATGGAGAGATGTCGCATCCAGCAATAGAATTAATAACATCGTGAAACGGTTACCCAGCCGATGTGATGGTGAGTCCACTAAAGCAGCTCCGCGTGCATGTAGATTATCTCACATTAGATTATTCTATCAAAATATATTTTGAGACACAATATAAGTTACAAATGTTGATTTCACGTCTCAATATTTAATCATGCGCCTTTGAGCTGTAAATTGATGATTACAGTGCTAGATGAGTGCATGAGCGAGCCATGCCTGAATGGCGGCATCTGTGAGAACCTTCAGTATGACTACAGATGTGAGTGTGATGTCGGGTTCAGTGGACGCGACTGTGAGGTGAACATTGATGACTGCCCGGGTAACATGTGTATGCGCGGGTCCATCTGTGTGGACGGCATCAACAGCTACACCTGTCAGTGCGATCAAAACTCCAGGGGAAACTTCTGCGAGGAAGAAATTAGTTAGTAGATTTGGTATCCTTCTGGCGATGATGTCTGGTCAAACCTCACGATGTTTTAAATATCTTCTGAAAATGAGAATCGGTATCAGGTTGCCTTTCATTAAAATCTGAACAAAACATATGAATTTGAAATATTCAAGATGCTATTTTCGATTGCCTTGAATTTGAAAGTTAAAATGAGGATCGCTTCTTTTAGCATTTCATTAGGTGTTGATTACGGATAATTGGTACTGCGTTTGCTTACAGAACATGGCGGCTGGGGAGAGTGGGGAGAATGGGACGAGTGTAGTGTGACCTGTGGAGGGGGAATGACCTCCAGGATGAGAGTGTGTAACAACCCGACCCCAGGAATAGACGGGCGGCCGTGCGAAGGAGAGGATCTATCGTACTCGTCTTGTAGGGAGGAGCATTGTCCTGGTCAGTTATACAGCTATCAAACCTCAGTTTAAGGATGTACATCTGCAATTGCCATTCTAATCGAATATCATAACATAATTGGAAACACTCTTGCGAGAGTTCCCTCACAAGTGCCTGATTGTCACCTGGGGATACCAACAATAAGCACTTGCTGTCTTCTCATTTGCAATAGTGTGTCCTGAGCTTGTGGCCCCAGAGCATGCCACGCTAGACTGCATTAATGATGACGATAATGTGACCTGTACGTTAGCTTGTGATGAAGGTTATGGATTCACCAGCGCTTTGGTGGAAGATGAATACTTCTGTGGTCCCGAGGAGGACCACTACTGGTATCATCAAACTACAGACGACCCTTCTCATGAACTACCGCGATGCACAGGTAACCATAGTATTCATAGTGCTTTCTTCCTTTTAACTTGATTAATGTCAAATATAATTTATTTCACACTTTTTTATTCATACATTTTCAGAACTATTCCCTGCCATGGGATATGACCTCGTGACGACCTTGATATACAACGACACAGGCTGTTCGCCCGATATTGTCCAGAACATCGAGACGAAGATCCTGAGCAGTCTTCAATCGGTGTCCTGCCTTTTGGAAGACGTTTGCCACTTCCAAGCTAATACCCCACTGTCATGTCATGGTTCTGATGCATTGTCCGTGGATATATTACCTTATTACATGGATGAAGATAGACTGGATAATCTTATAGATGAAGCAGGGGAACTGGCGAGATCCCTCTCAAGGGCAACATTTACGCTGAGAACACCAAGACATTCGCTCGGTCATAATTTTTAATTTAATTCACTGTTGTGTAAATGCAGAAACGTTTGAATTGCTTTTATCGCAATGGAAAATTAAGCCTGCTTTATTTTGGATCTGCTTTTTTCTGATCAACAGATGTGGATGTGATAAACAAAACTTTAGACGGGCTAGTAGGAGCCATACAGGAGATCACAGATTTGATAAATACGGGGACGTATGACGTAGTTTCTAATGACCAGACTTACCCAGTGACTGCTCACTTCTTCAGTGGACCGAATGTGTGTCCGGCGGGCATGACTACAAACATCTTTAATTGTGGTATGATTTACATCGATATTAACCTAGCTATTATTTGTTTTCCAACTTAAGCAAATCTAGAAAAGCGATAATTAGGACAATATAATCATTGGAAAATATGTAATAATTATTAGAACAATATTATGTTTCAGTCCCATGTGCCATGGGTCAATTTGAGCAACGTGGATATTGTCTAAGATGTGCCTTAGGTCAGTACCAAGACAACCAAGGATCCACTCAATGTAAATTCTGTCCAGAAGGAATGTCAACTAAATTGTTTGGAACCGATCACCTTTTCAACTGTACAGGTACTGTTTTTTAATGGAGACTCGGCATTTTTTGGCGATCTTCTCCAATGATATACAGCCACATATGTTTCGCCATATAATGAACTATGATATTCCCCAGTTGAGTGCGAGCCGGGGTCTAGTGCAAATGGGACAGAGTGTCGTCAGTGCAGCGTTGGAATGTTTCAGGATCTTCCAAGACAGGGTGCTTGCAGATTATGTCCAGATGGCAGAACAAATGATGATAGGGGCTCGTTAAACTGTCCAAGTAAATATTCCAGCAAGATCACCGCTAATATTACAGTGTTATGTCTGGTTTGGTTTGCCAAATAAAAACGTGTGTGTTTAGGACTTTGTCAGCCTGGTCACTATGGTAGATTTGGAAGTTGCCACGAATGTCCTGTCGGTACGTATCAAGAGCATCTCGCAATGCCCACCTGCCTGAACTGTCCATTCGGTTACACAACTTTAGCAGAAGCAACAGATGACAAGGATCTTTGCAAGAGTAAGCAGACTTAATATATCTAATTTATTGGAAGGTGTTGAATTAACTGGAATGAAACTATGCGCCTATTCTGATTGCAGTGTCGGAGGGACTGATTGCCGCGTTGAGTATTGTAACGTGTATTGTCCTCTTACTCATTATCATCCTCATTGTCAAGTTTAAAAAAACAGTTTGCAAAAGGTTTGTACCTATCGCGATAGATGATATTGTTTCCCCTCCCCTTAGAGGAAGGCACATAATATTAACAGTATCTCAAGACAGTGTCCTATAGGCCTGTGCTCAGTAACTTTCTTAATATATGATTGACATGTCCCAACCACAAAGTTGATTTTAAATTATAAGACTAGTGTTCAATGCGAAAAGTCATCGACTAATCATGTTCAATGCCGTCTTGTGCTAGAGATCAGGCTTGGTAATTGAATAAAATAACGTAACCACCATACATTCCGTTTCTCTTTACAACATTCTTATTTCGTGACCTTACGCGATTTACAATTTATCAGCTCCGTAGCTCCTGCTGTACTTGTGGAAGAGAAGGAGAAACCGATGTCACCCCCACCTGCATATTCCCTGTACGATAATGAAATGGATAAGTCAGATGAAAACAAGTAGGTTATAATATTAACTGCATGACCAATCGATACAAAGCTGTTCCATCGTTTGCGGTGTCTTCGCCCAAGGCTGCATACTAGGGCTGTGTCACCCGCCATGTTATCCACATGTACGGTTAATAAAAACGTTCATATATTCTCCCGGACTCCCACCGACTCCTGCATACTTACCTTCCATTAAGTATACACCTATCTGTCAGGAATACTTCTTTGCTTATTAAACTGAATTGTTTCATGCAGTGATGTGTCAAAGATTGAACTCACCGGGAGCAATCTTTTTGGAACGATAGAGCCAATTGATGTAAGTAGTAAAGTGGGGAACTAAAAACAATGGCAATCAGTCCAGCATAATGTGTTTTCTTTGGATTGATCAAACAGTATTCAATTCCACAGGAGGCTGTAGATACTCATGGGGAGGTTGAAATCAGAGAAAATGAACCAGTTGGAAGCAGCAACGACAAAGCTCTTATGGAACTCGTGATCACCGGGAATGAGTCTGAAGCCATGGCAAGTCTGGCGGCATGTTTCGACCGAAGAACCCGCGACGCACCACATGCCGGCAGACCAGCTCCCACTAAAGCCCAGCCCGTCTCACACGCGTAAATCATGGTCTAATTATAAGAAAACGCACTCTAGGGAGGTATACATGTATGTGCATGGAGCTGCACATAACTGTTAATTTAAGCCGACCACTCAATGGAATATTAATGATGGAAATGTGATGTGCACATATATATTTTTATTAAAGATTCGATTGCCAATAATCATGTCTCATCATAAATTATAACCATGAAGTATGTTGAAGGCATTACGGTGCCAGGCAATAGAATATAGTACATGTACATGTATATATTCCTTTTTTCTATGTACATTTGGCATTCAATATGACATGTAAAAAAAGGACTAAATTATGATTACTCATTCCAAGTAGCGATATTTAAAACGGATGAATAAACCACAGAACACACGAAAACAAAGTGGCGACTTTAGTCGTTAATAGTTTTCCTTAATCAATCAAACAATTACATTCATGAGTAAGAATGTTGAGTGCTAAAAGTGCCAAAAATGGCTATTCATCATTTAGGTTCACACACAATGATACTGAATCTTGCGGAACGGAACGTGTGCTAGATTATTGCACAATGCACCTGAGGGGATAATATTACAGAAATTTAGATTACATGTTCGAACTAATCAATTGTTGTACAATTCAGAGATCAAGTTAAAGATTTGCAGCGAGCACAATGTTTGATTTATTCACCATAAAAACTGATAATACTGCTAGACAGAATAACACATAATAATGTGTAAGTGGCTATTAAGTTTCCTCATAAACCATGGGATGCCTTTAATAATTTTCTAACTGGTTTGTCGCAGAAATAAAGTTCGATTGATATCACATATCGAAACATTGAATAAAGATACATAATAATTGAAAGATTTGGTCTTTTAGTTTATTTATTTAGGGATGCCTGTAAATTGTATGTTTTGTCTTGATTCTCTTAAAAATACATATGAAGAGTATGGCACAGTCTTTCAATCTGTGTGTATTTTTAAATGCATTGAATGTACATGCAGAGCCAAATCAAATCAATCATCGCTGTGTTTCATTCGACAAACTGAAATACATACTTATTTAAATCAAGTAAATACCTAGTATAATCTTAGGTATAAGAATATAACCACCATTGATATGGACTATTTACAAACACAATAACAATCTTCTAAACTCGGACTAGTTATATAACATACATCAAACGTAAGCTGAACATTTGTTTCAGGGATAGTAAACTTTCTAAAGTACCATTATCATGAATGTTATTGCACGCATGCTTGTCTGCTAGTATAGCTGAAAGTGGGAAATTCCTACCCACACACAACAGTAAATATTATCCACTAACATACGTTCAACTGTAACATAATTTGAATGCCCATATACTAAGCCAAGCTATGTAAACAGTGAATTTCAGAGCGAACATCACGCTATTCGAAACAGTCACATATTTGATGCATGGACTTAAATTATCTATTCTTGTAAGCTCTTTCTTTGGAAGTGATTATCGGTCGTTACATTTCGTGAGCATCGTCGTACATCAAGGATGATTTTCAGTATTTCAAAATGAGTCCGTCGCATCACCGGTATTGTTCTCATCATGTATGGGGCGCATTTCCTGGTGTCTAGGCATAGCTTGTCTCACGCTGTTGGCAGGACATGTGATGGCCTTCACCAGCCTCCTCCAGAACACTTTCTCTCCCATACCGCCTTCCTCCCATCTTATATACGTCCTCTCCCTCATCTCGAGAGCCAGTCGCGGTGTCATCAGCTCGCCCGCCACCTCCTCCTTTACTACTAACACCAGGTTACTTCTATCCTCTGAGAACAGTCTGTGCTGCGCCATGGTTAGTTCTAACTGGCACCAATTACTGGCGGCGAATGCGTTAGTTATTACCAATACTACTTTCCTACTATTATCTATACTATCATATATGTTGTCGACGATGTCATTACCAACAGGCCAATCGCGATCATGCAGACAAAGTTTTAGACCATGTGTATCTTCAAGCATCGGGCACAATGTGTTAACAACCCATGCTGTATCCTCTCGATTATAAGCTACAAAAGCATTATATTTAAATTCTCTTTCATCCGTTAGGTCCCTATACTTTTTACTTCTCGCCCGTAGGCCGATATAGCAGTAGTGTAAATGCCACCTGAATCGGATGACTAGAGACACAATAATCAAGAGGAATAAATTCACTGACGTGCCAATGGTAATGGTCTTGAAAACTGAGGGTAATTTGTTTGTGAAACAGTCCTGATAAGTCGGATTATAATTCATCACCTTTACTCTTCCCCCTCCTTCTGCTAAAGCGCATGAAAGCCGGTCTTGGTTTATGGGCTTAAATTTATGGATGCCTGTTTTGTTCAACCACTGTCTAAATTCATACAGCCGACAATCACAAATGAGAGGATTGAACTCAATCCAAATAAGCAGTGGAGGCTGTGATATGATATCGGGCAGCAATGAGGAATCAAGCGTAGACAGGTAGTTAGAATTCAAGTCCAAAAATATCAAGTTATTCAACATTGACATTGTACCAATTTCAATCTGTGACACGTGGTTTTGGGACAAATCTAGGTTGGTCAATTTATTAGTATTGAGGAACATTGTTTTGGGCAATGATTCGAGCCCAAGATTTTTAAGGGATAGCTGTGTCAAACTACTTAGATTCTGAAAAGCACTAGCAAAAAAACTAGAATGGTTTGGGTCTTGGAAATTATCAAGACTCAAAATTTCCAGAGCCTGTGCAAAAGAAAATAATCTTTTTGGAATTCTCTCCCCGTTAATTTTGATATTGTTTAATTCCAGTTTTGTAAGAGAATGTGAATTGAATGCCTTTTGTGCAATGAAATTGA
>JAXGGS010143642.1:0-17143 GCA_035585475.1 Armandia brevis
GCTTTATTGAAGAGAGATTAATTTGCAACATCTGTTGATAAAAATAGTGGAAAGAATACACAATCTATAGGTTGGAATTCCAATGCAGATGCAAAGGAGAATTCTGCAAAGCTATTTGAGATGCCATTATGAAACATTACTAATTGAATTAAATAGAAAAGAGAAAGTCAAATTTCAGAACAATTGTTGTCCTGCAGCAATGGACGAGGGCGCTAAAGCCAGCATGACAATCACCAAGTTTACACAATCATGACTCATTTGTGAAGCTGAAAGCAAGCAGTAAAGTAATCGAGAGAATATTGGAGAATATGTTAGTATGCTTAACTTCCATCAAATTTTGTAAAGTTACCTACTTGTGAAGGTTACATCAGTCTTATTGAATGTAGTTAAAGTTGACACTACTCCTGTGTAGAGCTCCGTGGCTGTTAATTGAAAAAACAAAGGTTTAGACGTTTAAGTTCATATCAGACGATAGTTAATGCACCGTTCATTATATTTGATTTCTTTATTCATGGAAATGGATATGCTTCACATAAAATCCATTCCTTTACATGAATACAAGGTCAGAAAGTAAGTCTTAATCTCAGCTGTCAGCTATCATTAATATATATTAATTTGCCAATGCATCATTATATATGTCGGTACTCTTTACAAATTCAAACATATTTACAAATTGAAATACATTTGAGTAATTTCTATTCATCAGTAATAAAAATGAATTAATGGCTCAATAGTTGAGGATATTACTCAGCCCTTTTCTCTTACGTTGAATACATTGGAACTTGCATTCAGGGAAGCGACCACCAGGAGGATAGGTTGGACTTATGCCTTTTATGCAACCTTGAATATCAACATTTATCATTTGATGCTACAGTTAATATTTGTGTACAATGCACGCATAATTGGGTTAACTAGAGATGTAATAATTCTACGTTCAATCTACCTGATGCACAATTCGCTCCCAAACTGTACCATGATGCCCCAGATACATTATACAAGTCTTGTGATAACCAACACTCAGCAATGCAAGTATGGTCAGGCAATAGATATATGAGTGCACATTTATTTGTTTTACACAACAGCTTACACTCTTCTAACGAACCATTTCCAAGAAGTAGGCCAGGTATATTTGCTTTGCCATATCCTAGAACCTGTCTATTCCACGCAGTTGTACATCCTAATCAAAACACAACATTTTCTTTTGGTAAATGAGCGGGCAATTTCTATCCATAAAAGATGAATGAATATTCTTAAATTTAAAAATAAGATACTAATAACATGTATTCAATATTTGGCATAGTTCTCCTTGACTTGTATTTATACTTCAACAGACCACAAATACAACCTGAGATGGACACCAGTTTTATCATGGCATCAAGTAGTTCTCTGAATCAGTGAGGATTCCATGTTAAATTGTTCGCTCTCGGTTCGGTAAAAAATCAACCTGCAACAAACCTTTATCACACCAATTGTCTAAAACGTGGATTTTCCAGATATCAAGTGGGGTACTAGAGCACCTCCTAATTGCGGGTGAATCCCGAATATAACATTTTCTTTGTGAGGAAACAAATGTTACACCATAACAACTTGGGTAGTCTAGACAAGCTGCCTTGCAATCCATTAATGATAGTACGCCATATATAACACATGTAATTTCGTATCTACTACCACCGGTGACGCTCCATTTTACTTCACATTTTGCTACAATTATATCAAGGTCAGAAATGATAAGTTAATCTAGTTAGAATACAAATATATTGAATAGAAGATAACACTTACCATCTGATGAATTGTTAGCTATAGCCGAAAATACAATGTTATATATATGTAGAAAATATACAAGTTTAGAAGCCATGTCTCAGAAATAGATTATCCATCTGACCAAATGGATCATTAAACATCTTAAATATAATGCTACTAAGGCAAATTGAATCTGGTCAGATTTAACAATTTATCGAGAAATAAATTTACATAGATTACTTGAATTAATTGTGGTTGATGTCTTTATGTAAGTGTATTTTCTACAAAAGGAGACATGTTTGACAAAAAGGATATATGTTCAAATTAATAAACAAAATTTAATAAATATGATGTTGAAGTTTATCCAACCTATATGTTTATATTGACTGTAAATTTCAAACAGATGAAATAATTAATTAAATATGAGGTTAATATTCATCATAAATGGTCAATATATATATATATATACTTCTGTATAGGTCTATCTATAAATGTCTCAGTTTGATCCTCTAATAAGGTCGCTTCAGATTTGATCTTACCTTGGTTAAGAATCTATCTAGCACTCCATGGCAACGGTTAGTATATCCTACTCTATCCATTATTGTCAGTGGAGTCGTTAAGGGGCCTGAAGCCATCCTCAATACATCTTACAAACCCTTTCGAATGTCTTTTGTGAAATACGTTGGATTACTTGAATTATATACATATCTGTGATTATTTTATACACAACTGGATTTGGACCAAATAACGAATGATTCAAGGGTCACTCATCAACTCATCAACTAGATTACCTTTTTAATTGCAATTGAATGCTCATATATTCAACCGCCATAATCTAAATAGTGATGCAAAGCAGTACTACATGTAGTTTATGGTGAAATCTCTGTGTTGTCTTCAAAATTGACAAACAATAATTATCAGTGGTTCAGCGAATGTCTACACATTTGATAACAATTTATGTCTACACATTTGATCACAATGTCCACTGCACGAATGATTACGAAAAATCACGAAGTTGCTATCATGTTTTATGAATGGAAAACGTTTATTGTTATTGAGTGGTAGTAGGCAGTATACTAATAAGCAACATTAAATCATATTGTCTAAAATAACCCTGACAACTGCCACTGTTATACCATTTGATTGGATATAATAAAGCCAGGTGATATTATCCTTGTAGCTATACAGAGGGGTTTAGGTGAGAGACTCATCATAATGTTAATATATCCTCGGGGAATATAACATAGAGATTTGGTAAGGGTTAATAAATTATTGATAAATTGTTTATATAATAGTATCAGTGTTAACTCACGAAAACGCAATGGTTATATCAATTTTCATGTTAAAACCATGTTATTATACTTATTTGAAATCTATGGCATCATCATATAACTAAATAACTAAATATATTTTGAAACCTGACTCATGTTGGTTTGGTGATACTTGACAGATGTATATATATCATATAAATAGTATTGATTATTGCATTAGTAAATGTGAGTAGTTTAATTTTCTAATTCGTAGCTATAATCATAGATATTGGTAACCACATTGATACCAATGAGTATAGAACAAACCACTGCCAGACCTAAAGCTGAGCCACATCGAGTAGCTTCACTGTGGGTTGAGAAATGTGGGAGATATGAAGCACAAAAATTATGTATCCTGTCCACCTTTGGGAATGAAGACCTTTGAACTGGGACAGGGTTTCAATAGTCCGAAGCCCTGCATTGATATATATACATGTGGACAGATCGACAGGGCAATATATTGGTAACAGTGTTTAACGTGAATATAACTGTACCTTGATACATTGAGAATCAACACTGCCCTCGAGATGGGTCCTAACTCAGATTAGATCGTTTTGGATCCTAATTTTGCATTGTCTTTCAGTCAGATTGTTGTCTTTCAGTTTGAAATTATGTAAATTCGGGCATTGACCAATACAAAATGGAAGCTTATCTATCAATAATTAATAGCGTTGTATATACAAAATTCAGATTATAACAATGATTAATAATTTCTGTTCAGTCCACGAACTTGAAACACCAATATTTCCAAGTGGTACAAGCATTTAATGAATATCTGTATTAGTCTGGACTTACTTAACATAAATATAATATTATTTGAAATAATAGTTATATAACATTTACAACATACTTCAGTGATTTAATAGTTACATTTCAGTAGTTGAATACTTATAGTGATCGAATTCAATCAGTACAATGTCAAAGTTATGGCGGAATAATAAACAAAAACTGCATCTCAGGGGTATCCCGCAGGGACAAGGGATAGCAGTACATCCCTACCACCTTTCAACTACTTCTCCCCCCTGTCCTTTATACTACTCAATTCTAGTATTTTATTACACGCATGTTATGACCCGACCCCTTTTGCGTGTGACGGACCGTCTCTTAAGCAACTACAACTGACCTTTGCCACTTTTAAAATTAGCCGACTATTCACAAAATTATTCCAATTTATCTCAGTAATCGACTAGAGTGATGCCTGAATATTGCTGTACTCTCATCATAACCCTGGATGACCTTGGGGTGAAAGATGGATTGCTGTCTAACAGATGACAGGTAGCTGAGGCGCCTGGCACATTCCGATTGAGCACCTGAGGAGCCAAGTAATCAATCGCCTGCCACTTGCTGAGCAGAATTGGCCACAGGTGCACGATTGGGGCTCGACCAGACAGGAGAACCTAGAATAGCTCTCATGTTACTGAGAGCTTGAGTAAGTTGTCACGTTGTTGGACACCCTAAACATTTGGTACCATTTCATTTTGCTTTTCCACGATAGCTCTAACCATAATACAAAGGTTTTCCCTTTTGTCGTCAGGTTGTGTACCTTCTCCCAAGCCAGAAAAATCCGTTTTCCAATTATTCTTGAAGTAGACAGTATTATCGGTTTTTCTCAGCCAAACAAGCCAACCATCAGGAAGATAGATGGAAGAACCACGAAAATTGCACGATAGTGCTAAATAGTATATGTGAGCAAGACAAATTTAGGATTTATATCATCAAAGCAGTATTAGGGCATGTGATGAAATATATCTGTTTTAACAAATTACAGTAATTAGGTAATGCTCAGTTTTTTTCTCCATATTATTAGCCGAGGTAGCATGTTGAACATCATTCTTGCTTGTTGCGTGTTTGCAATACATTGCATCATGCTACTAGGCGTTTCTACTTTATGTAATATATAAATATATTATATCTGGACAATCTCCATTATTACTGGTATTGTGACTGATTGGTTGTGGCAGCGGTGGAAACTTAGTTTTCAGCCACAATTTGCCTGTTTTGTATTTTGACTAGCTGAGTATATCAATCAAAATACACGCAAAGTCTCTAGAAAGTACAAAATAACCTAAGAAAGGAAAACTCAGACAGACACGGCAGAACAGAATGATGTGCCTAATCTAACAAATCGATATATATTTCTCCCTGGTACATTTAGCAATAATCGAAACAATGCAGGCCCTAGACGCTTTTTGTTTTAAGTGACTGTTTCAAATTCAAAAGAAACTAACGTTCAAGAATCAACAATGGTCAAACCCATAAAAGGAATGTCAGGTGCCTATAACAAAGTACAAATTTACTGAAACGTTATGTTTCCCTCTCATCAATAGCACCAGAAACAATCGTAGCTTGTTGGTTTGTCTAGCAATATAACCACCGATACATGATACCGGTAGTAATTTGTTGTCAATATCCTTTGCAATGAATGTGAAAAGAACAAAAAGGAATTTGGAATAGACCGACAGTGTGTTGGTATATGAGAATAAATGGAGGAGGAATGGACATCATATGATTTATAACAGCTACTACCTCATATAAAGTTACTAGCTCACTGCCCTCTAATGTAAATGTCATGACGGAAGATTAGGAATAGCATGCTGACATGAATTTCCAGTTGGCTACTTCAAAATGTTCATCTACACTAAAGTTTGTAATGGTATAACTACACTTAAGATCCATGTATTTCTAAATATTATTCGATCTCAGATTTGTTCATTTCACGCCGTCACATGTGTTTAAAAATTGTACGCTCTTTAAGCAAGCTGCGCAAGATTATCACTTTTTGGTGACAGCATTCTAAGATCTGACGTATTATGTTTAGATCGATTAAATGTTGGTTGTATTTGAAAATTGCGAGTAATAAATTCAGTGCGTAATAAAGAAGTCTTTATATTCTGTATCGCTTTATCAATCGACGAGTCTACAACGTTGGGCGTAACAAACAAGATATGTGAGTATCAGGCTAGCTGGAATTTAGTTTCGTGGAACGTCACAATGGAACTGATATCAGCTATTTTATCACAATTCAGATTTTCAGCATATGCATGCGACAAAAATACGACAAATCCATGACTGCACACGTATTACTGTTATCTTGATTAAATACAGGATGGAACTACGGCGAATGTCAGGAAAAAAGTAATGAGATTTCGATGAACCTATACTACCAGCGCCCTTTTTGTTGTATTTCTCGCTTTGCAGAATAGTTCTTAATACAGCGTGACCAATTGCTCTTTCCCTTGCCCCACTTATGGTGCAACATGAGGAAGGACAAACAAAATGATTATGTTAAACTGGAGTGAATGCTTTCTGATGGTTTAAGCATCATTGTTAGAGTTGTAATTGGCTGCAAACGATACATCGTGGAATACCAGGACTTATACCTGTCCCAATCATCATTTGTATTTGGAAATAGTTGAGAAAAATCTTCTTCGGATTTGATAACAGATCTACTAAGGTGATACCACCATGCTCTGCCTTGGTGACGATAAGCTTGATTAAATCGGTCTAGACCATAATCTACACCGTCGTCTTTCGGAATCTTCACGCAATTAGAGTAGGGGAATGTGTTTGGATTAACAAATCTTCTGAAAACTAAATTGTAGTTTTCTATTTCAACTGAAACATTGAAGTATGGGTACATCGCTGACACATTCACTCCTGCACATGATCTTAGCTCCACTTTTAATGTAAATGTTTTCCCTAATGTTGTCAGATTGTGCATCATGGGTATTCCGAGCCAAAAACTGTTATTTATGTTTAACAAATCTTCTTCTGGTTCAGTCCAAGTCGTAAACGTCAATGAATAACCAACTCTTCTTAACCATATAAGCCAGCCATTGGGACGACATATGTTTGACCCAAAAGAATCACACCAGAGCTCTAAATTATGATTTTTAAAGAATATTTCAAATCAATGTAATTCCATATGTGAATTCAAGTTAATGATAGATCAGATACCTCTGTATCAAGATAGAATAGATGCTAACGTGTTTGTTCTTCTGTAGTTGTAGGAAGTATTGTTGTAAATTGTTGTTTGGAGTTTCTAGTATAATGTTGTTTAGAATTGGTTGTATAATGACCAGTGTCCTTACTGGAAACTGCAGATTCATTTTTAAGAATTAGTCAGTTGGGGAAATACCAAACGTCACAGATATATGCGCAATATTCTGACTGTTATACCTTTCATTTTAGGTCGCATTGTATCGGACATAACATTGCCTATTGTGTCCATAATTCCTCCGGAACTCCACTTGACTGGATGATGAGAAGATAGAAAACTATCAAACATGAATGATGTGTTGCTAATTAAATTATTTCAATTAGGTCACTATGAGCAGTTATGTAACCAGAGGACATGACATAACTCATTGGGATATGCCTTATATTTAAATACACCACATTATCAATGACTCAATATACTAGAGCAATTATCAATACAAATAAACAAACTTTCCTGTATAGTTGGTATCATTATTCTCGTTAACTTGCATTATCACAGGAACTGTTACTATGATCAGTAAACTAGTGACTACAGGGAAAACCACTAGACGCTTCTGTGTTTCGTTACATAGCACTCTTGTGGTGTCATCAGCTGTTGCGGATTGTATTTGCATTTTGTGCAAAATGTGAAGATTTCACTTCTCTAAATCTGAAAGCATATCTTAGTGGTACCCTCGCAATTATGCTCTACTGTGTCGTCACTTTCAATACACATTCATGAAAAGAATACTGGCACATTAATAGACACACTTGACTGTTTCAAATTCAAGACTTCTACAACAATAGTCAGTCTACTTTGAGGAAATGCCATGTGCTTATTACAGCATACTAACATATTAAAATTATATGAGCATCACCTATATTGAATTGCACATTCTCTGTTTGTTTGCTAAAGACAATGGCTGATAGATGGTTCATCTGATGAAAAAAGAAACATTTCTACTAAACATATCGGGTTGCAAATTTCCTTATTACTGAAACTAATTAATGTAGAAAAGCATATCAACAAACGGAAGAATACTCATCACGAAGATCCAGATGAGAGGGTTGATTTGAAGTGGATAGGAACATGCATAGAACAAAAAAGAGAAAGACATTTCGATTCTCAGCAAAGGTCTGATATTGGCTAACCATGATATTGCCTCGGATGACAAACATTTGTCAGCAGTTCGTAGTCTCTGTATTCATAGCCAGAAAACCCCACTTATGTTGCAGTTTACAGAATCATTCACTTTTATCAACCATACAAATAAGCGATCGGGATAACAGGGGACGGTTCATATCAAAGGTTTATATTATTCATAACTTTGTGACAATGAAGATATATCAGACTGTCTGTACGCGTGCTATGAATATTTAAGTTGTATTACAGAGAATCTTTGGCAAGGAACTAATTATCAGAAACCCCATTTGAAAAATGTAGTACTACACGTTTATGAAGCTGCTCTACAAAATTATCATGAATTTTGTGATTCAATACTTCACTATTAATCAATGTTTCCATTAATAGCAAATGTTATTCTAACCATTCAACGTCCTGCATCCCCCTTCCTGTAAACAATCAATAAACAGGTCAATGAACCTAGACCAAAGGTAAATAAATAAATATATTTCTATTATATCTGACTGATATCAAATACTTGACAATAAAATGTAACACAAGAGAGAAAAATTCATGATATTTATACTTAGAATTGTAGAACACTTAAGATTCTGTTCGAACTTAAAATTATTGTATTCAGTAAATAGTATCATGAATAGTTTCAAATAAAATTAATATATAATAAAGATGGCAGTAGAATGACATTTCCCCTTTTATTGAAATAAGACATACTAAAATGTATGATGAATTGCTAGTTTGGGCAAACATTCAATACTCCTGACTATGAAATTATATAGCAAAATTCGTTTAGCATTTACAATACCATTACATATCCTAGAGATATGGCGAAAACCTTATCCATTCTTTCTTTCACTATTTCTGAACTATACTAATCTTTTATGGAAGCATTTTTACACTTAACATAAGTGTAGCACAATATATTTCATATGATTAACAGAACGCATCGAGACACATATATGCACAGCAGACTTTCAGGAATTTAGGCTGATATAAATAGCGCAGATATACATATGTTGTGCCCGGAATTGTTCGTATGGTTTATAACATTATATTCTATAATTTAGAATGTTTAATACTTTAATCTAAATTTGAAAAACTAACTATAGTCCAAGAAAATTTGTTTAAAAACCATAAGACTAGTCCTGCGAAGGATTTGTGGATTATGGAGATAGCAGTTGCCAGTAAACAAGAGCATGAGAACACAGGCTGCCAGGGCGAGGCCCCAGTATCTGAGTATGAGAGTTCAGAGACACCAGTTTCTGAGTGCAAGGGTTTAGAGACACCAGTTTTTGAGTACAAAAGCTCAGAGACACCAGTATCTGAGTATGAGAGTTCAGAGACACCACCTCCTTCGAACAAGCGTTTAATGACCTGTACTCCAGATGTGCAAGTGACATATAAATGTAAGCCAGCTCACCTTGTTGTAGCGGCTGTAACTATTGTCGCCCTTGCTGCTGGAGCAGGAGGACTTGGATTGTATTTAGAATCATTCAGAAGCAATGGTAAGTAATTTGTTGAGAAAAACGCTTACACAAATCTTGTTAAATCTTTTATTTCATGCATGCACCTTAATCAGTTATGGCTCCATCATCTGATGTTGATCTGAAATTGACTTTTGGAATAATATGTACTGCGTCATATTTACTTTGAAAGATATTTCAGAAATAAATAATCACTTAACTAAGGGTACAATCACACTGGCCTTAGAAGAGACCACAACAGGTAAAACCCTTTGCTTCGTTGAAGCATTTTTCATAGTGCTGCCTTTTATACTTCTTGTCAATGATTTTTGTGTATCTGAAATACTATAATTGACTTGGATGAATAAACTAGATAGTTTTACTCGTATGATAACAAGGGGCTTCTACGTCCAATATAATCTGGTTTATTTCATTTCAGTTAAACTGAAACAACAGACAAAATATATAAAGCACATACATCTCTACATTTTTAATTGATAACACTTAAATTTCGATTTCATCAATGATAAAGACTAATGCTTTGAATAATATACGATATTTGGTTTTCAAATGCAAACCTAAACACTTAAACATCCTGAATCTTCGGCTGCGGCTGCCCCATTTAATGCACACACATTGTTCAAGCGTACAAACAAATATTAAAAATTACGAGCACTCGCATTACTTAATCATCCGTGAGCAATAATGCTGAAACTAAAATGCTAAAAAAAAAGTTTACCCCTCATTAACCTAACATTCCTACATAATTACGATATGTTGGGTCCATGTGGAGAAAAAAAGTTATTAGATAAAATTGTGAACATTTTGTAGTAGAACATATATCTAAATCAACCCATCAATATAAACTCCTTATTGTACTGTGTCCTAATATTCTCACATATTATTTAAAAGACGTTATCAGAATGGGAAATGAAGTAGCTGATGATGCTAGCAAGGAGCCGAATATAGAGAGCACAACAGGTAATATATGATTTGTTTTATTGGTGCATTCCTTGAATAACTACAAATTAATCAAGATTCCTACATATTTTCGATATGTGGCTGATTTGGTGTGTCCATGAGGAGCAAACATAAGTTATTTGTTAATATCACAACTATTTGTTTGTAGTACCTAAAACTACATCAACCCTATAAAGTAAACTGTATACCGTACAACGCCCTAGTGTTTTCTCATTTTCTATTAAAGATGGTACCATGATAAGGACCGGAGTACCTGATGATACTAGCAAGGAACCAACTATAGAGAAAACAACCGGTGATATGATATTTGTTTTGTTGGTGCCTTTCTTGAAGAGATGCAATTTATCTAAGAATCCTACATAATTTCGATATGTTGCTGGTTTGTTCTGTCATGTGGAGCAAACATACGTTATTTACAAATATTGTGAGCATTTTTACATACCGTACAGTATTCTAATATTCTCACATGTTCTATTAAAGATAATATCATGATGGGAATAACTGGTGGTACTTTCAACGAGCCAACTATAAAAGACATGACCGGTAAGGCACAAATAGCTTTGTTGTTGCATTTCTTAAAGGGCTGTAATCTATTTAACCTTCTAGATGTATTTGATACCTGAATTGTATTTACATGAGACCAGCTGTTGATTATTATAATT
Source organism: Armandia brevis (assembly GCA_035585475.1). Taxonomy (NCBI): domain Eukaryota; kingdom Metazoa; phylum Annelida; class Polychaeta; family Opheliidae; genus Armandia; species Armandia brevis. Next base: position 11,276 of record JAXGGS010143642.1, read on the forward strand.
GGCATACTGACCATGTCACATTACAGTATCGCGGTGCACTGACTATGTGTATGATAATCAGGGCTGGATTGTCTGGTTACGAAGAATTGATAATTCTGTCAGCTTCAATCGCACACAGGATGATTATGAGAGGGGATTTGGAAATAGAGAAGATAATGTTTGGTTAGGTCTGAGCTGTCTGCATAGTTTAACAAATAAAACAAATCAAATTATCAGAGTTGAACTAGAATCATGGAAAAGTGAGAAGGCTTGGGCTGAATACAAACACTTTAGTGTTGCTGATAAGGCAGATAACTACAGACTTACAATCAGCAGATTCAACAAGAACAGCATCATACAAAATATGATGAGATATAACAGTGGCCAACAGTTAACAACAATAGACAGAGACCATAACAAAAATCTAGGTCAGAACTGTGCTAATAAAGAAGCAGGAGGAGGAGGGTGGTGGTATAAAAGTTGTTCTACAAATGTCCCCACAGCTGTTATTGGCAGTAAAGGAAAAAGAGGTGCTCCTTACATGCGATGGTTCGGTGCATTTGATGGCGCACACGATCAGGCTCTAAAATCTCTCACCATGATGATCAAACCTGGGGATCAGTGATCAGATCTAATCTAGTTATGATGAGTACATGTGATAAACACTATAGTGGCATGTACAACAACATTTTACATTATTCTTTTTATTGTATGCAATGCTATAATCATTTTTATCTCCACCCATGTACAGTGCTTAGCTTTCTAACGATAAGCACTGTATAAATTGTAATGACAATGATAATAATAATAATAATCTACAAAATTTACGGCATCATGAGTCATGATAGATGAGATGAGCAAAAACACTCACCTGGTTTATGATTTATCTGAAGAATCAAAGCACATTCATATCGAGCTAAAATCGAGTATTGCTTCATGGTGGATAAATTTTGAAAGATTAAAAACAAGATGAGACTGAATCAGATGATAAATCGGAATACATTGAATCGGGAAGATTATTGTGACATAGGAAATGAAATGAAAAATTATAGTTAAACTGGACCTATTATAAAGTACATTCCAATTGTACTTAGTGTTTATTTGGACATCATGACTGATGAATAAACATGATTTTACACATCAGAGCAAATTTTAATATGTGCATATGGTATTGATAGTAACTATTAGAAATAGTATTGGGTTCAATTGTTTTTTTTGTTTTACGATAAAACACATAATGAAGGGAAAGGGTAAACATTGTTTTAGGTTTTCAAAAATAAGGCCTCACACGTATAGTGGGGTTATCATCCATCGCCTTTAACCTTTAGAGGGAAAATAATATGATATCATAGGCATAGGGCACCACCCCGGTTCACAATAACAACCCCCCCCCCTGCCCTCTCTTTACCAGATTCAAATATTACTCAAATTTAGGAGCCTATACCAATACAAATGTAATACCTTCATCTTCCCTGAAAATATATTACATTTTTGTCCAATTACACTTTATTGGGAGTGGTTGGAGAACTCTTACCCTTTGAATTGACATGTTTAAGCTATATTGATTGATCGTAAAAGGACGTAGACGTGAGGCAAGGCGCAATAAAGGTATTAAATCATATATGAGGCCCTGTGCCCTACCTGCAACCACCTGAGACTCCGTTTATATGTCATTTCAAAATTAGATTATTATTCACCAAGCTTTCCTCTAACACATCTATCCCCCACACCTTTCGCAACACATACCATGTTATTAATTGTTTAATGATTGATAACAATTTATACCTGAATGTATAATGACTGAAAACCGACGGAAACCAAAAATAAGATACTAAATCCCAGAATACCGACAGAAGCTGCTATCACTGACGCCGTCTGACCAGTGCTGGAGCCTCTGCTTTATTTGTCACTGCTCGGTATCTAAGGACATAAAATCAAACTTAAATTAAAAAAGTAATCATCAGGGATACTGGATAGTTTAAACCAACTAAATGATTACTATACATATATATGCTCATTCCTCCAGGTAGAATGAACAACAATTTATAATTTATTTCATCAATCCTTTTCAATTTTACATGAAGTCTTTGTTTGTGGAATACGCATCCACATCTTTAATATTTATTAGCGATAGTCTTATTATATATGACATTCTTAACAAAATCCACAATTTTTGAGACACATCATTAACTTTTAATGTCCGGGCCTATGTTCAGGAATATATATAAATCAATTGATGTATTGAATTATGTCACTAAGGACAAATTATCAATCATGTAATAGAACATCTCATGAATTAATGTCTGTAATTTGAATATGACCATGATAACTCATAGAAAAAATGTAACAGCAAACCCAGTGCCGGTAATGTATGATGCTCATTCTATATCATGCTGTGTAATGTCACAGAGCGCCCATATTGACTTGAAATCCTGTTATAGGTACTTGAGGCTACTTTTCTAGAAATTGACTGACAAAACATTACAGGCTAATCCTAGTTATGTCTAATTTCCAAAGTACACTCCCGGCCTCCCTCTCCGTGCAACGCTTGACAATATTTACCGGACACAACAAGAATACCGGAGATTATAAAATAGAAATTCAGCCCTTCAAATTCTCAGATTATAATGAGAAATACATTGTTTTTAAATTTGTATAGTATATACCTAATGGAAACAATTATAACTGGCTTATATCAAACCTCTGATACACTATCAAATGTGAATGATTCTTAATCTATAGCTTTTTAAATTGTGATTGCATGGGAGCTAAATTGATCTTGCTGAGAGTCAGACTCATATACTAAAACTTAAATGAGGAATTTAAATTCTGTTTCAAATTCACAATGTGGTTGACATGTTAAGGACCTGAACAGTTTTAGCTCCCATTTTATTGTGGCTCTCATAATAGGCATTGTGATTCAAATATCGACAACTTTATATTACAATATCTAAAAGGTCATTTATATACACATTTTAATAGAGAAGTGATTCTTAAACAACTCTAGTTTATCTTCATTACCTCAGATATTCTGTCTGTGCTGGATCTTTACTTATATGGTGATAGGCACTGGTAAAATCCAAACCGTATAAGCATTGCGCATCTTTCAAATAATCAATGAAGACATCAGCGCCCTCAATTTTACATTTCTCTTGATGCAAATGTTTATTGAGGTATCTGCAGTCCTCCATGAGGCGCAGTTTGCCATCCTTATCGGCTACTGTTAGCGCATTCACAACTTTTGGTGCCTCGGCACACTCGACCATACAGCCCTTCTGAAGAAGCTGATCGAGTTCTGCCGAGCTGTGGCTTTATTCTTGAGGAATTTCCTCAGGGCAGGGTTTTAAAAGGTATATGGTAACCTTGCTGGTTAATTCTCATAATATATGTGGGCGCATTGATACCACACCAATCCTCAATGTTCCGGAGCAAAGAAACTACCACAGAATTGGCGCCCAACTCACGGACATAATCGTCGTAAGAATGTACAACAGATAATTTCGCATAATTCGCGGCCATCAGCCGGTTTGTATCAATAATTCTCACAGTATGAACACATTACCTGCTAGGGGATGTACTTTTGACGGCAAACCATTAGTATCCGAGCAGTGAATTTCCACGAACTTTTCAAATTCATGTCGAACGCCAACCTTCCCGCGCGAGCAACTACTCAACATGCACCGGGTGCGTGGGCCCTGGCGGAGAACCGGGTGCTACGGCGTTTATGAAACGCGGCAAGGCAAAACGTATGGGATACATAGTATACATGTTCAATGTTTACTTACTTTAGTACTTGCGCCGTTTGGGACAGTCTCGTCCCCAATGCCCATCGTCGCCGCAGCTGCAGCAGGCAGATATCTCCGATTGGTTGTCCGCAGTGTAGGATAATAGCTGGCTTAGGTTGGAGCTCTTGCTGCTCCCTTGGGACCAGTATGGGTGTACCCTCTACTGGTGTCGTCGGATCTGTTCTGGTCGTTAAACGATCCCCGCCCGCATTTCTTACCTCAACGTGTAGGCTTAGAACTCTTGCGATCAGCCAGGCGTTTGGACACACGCAACCTTTTCAGCTTGTAGAACTACATGACGTTTGGAATCTTTGATATTGAGAATGTTCTCATGGATGGGGTTGACAGTTTCCCATCCGGACTTCGCCGCATCGGCCTTTTTAATGTCCTCTTTAGGACTCTCAATTGCCTTAGGGAGCTCCTTGAGAATAGTCCTTGGGGTCACACGCATGTATTTCATTCTTTGCTCTCCGGAGGAACTTAATGTGTTCCTCGGACTGTTTTTTGTGTCCTTCCCTGCGCCATGCGTAGTTCACCACATCCCTATCGTCCAGCTGTGCTTGAAGCTTTTCCAGCTTTTCCTGCAGTTTCTTCTGTGTGGTGAGGACGGCTCCTGGGTCTTGACTGTCTTGGTACTCTTCTTAGCCAGGACCTTGGGTTCCACTGTAGCTCTGTCAGGTTCATTGTGTAATGTCTCTCCTCCGTCCGAGATTATCAGCTGTCCATCCTCGAGTAAACTTTCAAGCAAGGCCTGTCCATCCCTATGCAACTCGATTCCACCAAGCGTGGAAGCTTGTGAACTGACTATGAACCTTCTCCCTCGCTAGAACTAGAAGAGGAAGAGACGCGGTCAGATGAATCGGCTTTACGGGACTTTTTAGGCAGCATGTTTATCGAACTTTTGGGCAGCATGTAGATGGAGACGATTTTCCCTAGAAAACGAAGTAGCAGACGACAGTTGTCGCTATGTATAGGCCTCGCAGCCCTGACGTCACGTTGCTGTTAGCAACTGCTGAGGCACTTGTGAGGCATATCTAAATGATCCTGTCGACTTGGTGGAATGCTTGGTGCTAAACAATTCCTATTATAACCTGTTTTATATTCTTCACAAGCTACGAATATAAAGATGTATTATTATATTTATTATCAATTACGATCAAGGAAGTCCAAAAATTTACAAAAACACACCATTTCTAGGGTATCTTATTGTTATATGTTTCATCTGTTCTTCCATGTGGCTGATAAATGGTCAATGACTGAATAGACTGTACTGAGTGATTGATTCAGACAGTAGAATAGAGAACACTTATTGTAACTCAGTTGAAAACTCATCAAATGTGAGATAGGATTTTAGATGGGTGGCCAGAGCTTAGCATATTTTAAGTTTCCGCAGAAATGGCTGCCCGGTGACAGTGCGGATCTTCACTCTGCAGTGCGACTTCAGAGTTGCTGGTCTTGTCATAAACTCAACCAACCATCTCTTCTCCTCCTCAGTTAACAGCTGAGCGTACGGGACAGGGACCAATCCTCTTTCTGGGGCCAGAATTGTGATAGCCAATGTAGTTGCGAATCCGGCGAATAACAACTGCTGAATAAATCTGAAATTGCACTTCCCTCTATTGAATTGTAAACAAACTTCCCCTTTAATGTCAGGAGAGCAAATGCTGCAGTTTAATCTGAACAATTTGCAGCCATATCAAAGTGATATCCCTCGACTACCACATGGAAGGGACTGAGTCCTTTTGAGGGAATGTAAAAGGTGAAGAAGCATTACCAGAGTTAATATCGACCCTCTCCCTTCGCTTGGGCTGTAACAGTTGTCATTAGACCTGGCTGGGTTTTTTTGCTGAGTATAAGAAACTTTCTCCTCATTTAAGTGCATGTGTCCCTGTCCGTCAGCATTCAGTGACCAGGTGCCTTCAACTATTTCTTCTGCTGGCTACTACTTCTTATGAAATTTATTGCTGGCTGGGAAAAGAAGAAATACTGCAGAAGAAATGGGAGTATTTGTTCTGCTGGGAACTTGTTAAATACAATATATTCAGCTGAGGAAACATCCAGCTAGGATGTATTGTCCCAAAATATCATTCTGCAGGGGGGGGGG
>JAXGGS010143864.1:0-18303 GCA_035585475.1 Armandia brevis
CGTCACGCAGCAGGAGGTATAATGATACGGAGGCAGAGGGCGGCATCTCCCGACATCTCTCAGAATTCTACAGGCCGCGGACTGAGAGCGAATGGGTGATTCCGTTCCTAGGACGACTTTAATAATTCTCAAACAGTTTACTTCATGGGCATCACCAATTAGTTGTTCCACTCCTTTCCTGGATGTTAAAAGTTTAAAGTTTCGAGGACATTGTGTTATTTTACAGAGACAAAAGCCCCGGCGAGATATTAACAAAAACAGACAATTGGTAAGAAAATTCTACAAGTCACGGATCGTTCGATATTATAATTACTTGAATATCTCAATTCATTTCCGATGTACCACGAAATCAAATTGATTTGCTTTCAATTTACAGAATTCACGGAAATCCTGCTGTTTGAAATTCCTGTGTCGTAATTCATTATCATTCTACTGTCGGGCAAAGGATTACGAATATTTGTGAAACAAGTTATAAGTTTTGAAGGAAAATTAGTGAAATTTACTTCTTTCCACTAACAAGGATATAATCTGATAATATTGTGCTCAGAATGACAGAAGGAAGGAGGAGTAAGAGAGAGGAGTTCCCTGACGACACTTCCCTCCTAGATTCGGATGTAGAAGATGATACTTTCTTTGATGGGGGAGAGAACCAGGAGAGTTTTACACAGATGCAGATAAAACGTGAGATATCAGGGGACGAACAGGAGAATAATAATAATAATAATAACGACAATAAAACGGGACAGGACCCGCGATGTTTGCCGCCTTTTATAGCAGCCCCCGGTTCTCATCCCGCCATCTTCCCACCCGGTCCCTGGCAACAACATCCACCTAACTTCGGTGAGGACAAATTCTATATCATCAGACCCCTGAGATAGAATAGTTCCATCTGTATTAGACCATGAATCTATTTCAAAACATATTCATGTATTTATAAGGGTTCGTTCATCAGAATGCGCAAAAAAAATAGTGAAGTTTACGTCGCGACCCCGGGCAGCGAACATGGCACGGAACCAATAGCAACATTGATTTATATTCATATTCATACACTTAAGCAACTGTTCTGGGCAGAAAATACACCGTGATAAATATAACTTTCTATGCAACTTTTTATTCCATGGTTGTACGTTTAGTTATGATGTTAAATATTTTACATATATTCCCTTCCCTAGGAATGTTCCCGCATCGGGGGACGCCCTTCTACCTGGGCCCCCGCCCCGGGCTGATCATGCCCCCCATGGGTTTACTGGAGAGAGTCCGCCCCGACCCCCGGGCCCTGCACCCCCTACACGAGCCCCAACACATCGGACAGGACGGCAGGCCGCTCAAAAAAGTTGTCCGCCGAGTGTTCACAAACAGCCGAGAACGATGGAGACAGCAGAACGTTAACGGCGCCTTCGCTGAGCTGCGGAAGCTGGTGCCCACTCATCCACCGGATAAAAAACTCAGTAAAAACGAGATTCTCAGGCTGACTATAAAATACATCGAGCTGCTGGACGGTGTGCTGGAGTATCAGAAACAAGAGGAGAGGGACAAGTGTCAGTGTTCTCACTGTAAATCTGAGGGGGAGAGGGCGGAGGAGAGCTCTACTCGTCTACAAACTAAAGCTACAGAAACACGCACTAAATCTACAGATAAACTCGCTACAGAGAGACGCACTCCTCCCGGTCCATCTCCTCTCAGCTCTCCATCTTCTAGTTACTATGGCGACAGCAGCGCAGACGAATCAGAGAAATTCTAAATTAATGCATGTGAACTAGGATTAAATATTCGAAGATGAGCTGATCAATGCAACATTTTTAAATGGAAATCTGAGCTTGAATTCGTGGATTTAAGTTTGAAGTTAATCTGTGGCATTGCATCTAACGACTGAATTAATTCTATAGGATATTGTGGGCGTGAATAATATTGCAGAGCAAATGATAATCTCATTCCTAAATTGATGTCACATCAAGTAGACTCATCATTCCAAGGTGTGTGTATATAATACGCCGTGTTACAAATATATAGTCAAATGATATCGTAACGACTGATTAATACGCCTGATCATTATTTGTATTGTTAAGCTTGTGCGGGATTTCAAACTGAAAACACCAGGAAATCTTTTGACATATTTTAATAGTTATGACGAAGAAACATTGTAATCAAGGTAATATGAATTCTTATATTTGACTCTTTTTACAAAATGATGTATAAAGGTACTTATATCAATCCATGGATAAACCAATAGTTACAATAGTAGCAGATATGTTGTATGAACATTTATACAGAATAAACCTTGAACTCTCATTGTACGCCACAGTCTGTTTATACTGACAACCTCAACTATTATAACACGTTAGCCGGTCTGAGTAGGTTAACTAGTGTCACAGTCACAATCGTGTGCATTAAATATGCTCTAGCTATCCTTTCCTTTTACCGAAACTTAACCATAACTATCCCGTCTTCCCTGACCAACTCTAAGGATCTCTTCTCCCACATGCACTCTCCTCTCTCGTTATCTCTATCAATAATATCAACTCATCTCTACCCAACTCTACCAAATTGAATACTTTCCTCTCCTATCTTACCAACTCTCCCATTAAAATATTATCAATTCTTCCCTGTTCGTGCAACTCTAAATATCTCAATATCCGTTCCTCTCTCGCCAACTCTACCGTTCTATCCTGTACACTCTCTCTTTCCATTGCTCAAATCTGTTCTCCTCCCGGCCCTTTCCTCGCTGCTGTGGGATGATTGATTCCTGTGTAAGCTGGGTGAATGGTTTCCCGCGCTTATCAGCTCTCACCACCTTGTAGTCTGCTCGTTCTGCCCATCCCAAGGGCCGCTTCAGTGGCGGGAATCAATTCTATAAAACCCGGATTACACTCAGTGAGTCAGCACATCACTGTCGACCGATTAAAATAATACGTCATGTTTAGCGGGAGACCATCTTAAAGTAGACAACTATAATGGTGGCCCCAATCAAGTCGCATTTTTCTAGAAGATCGAGGGGTTGTTTTTAAAATAAGGATACATGTGCGGCCTCATTGCCCCGTTCCCGGCGCTTACATTTACCTTTCCTCTTTCGTTATTTTGAGCCCATATTTCGGGGTTCCGCTCCTAAATTATCCCATGGCAACAATTTTGAAAAAAACCGCCAATTCTGACCCCCGTAATGTATGTTCGGAAACAATAAGGTTATATCTCGGGGCCATATACAGCTTAATTTCGTTAATTTGTAGCTAGGTATGCTGTGATTTAGCGCACCAAGACCGCCGAAAGGACGGAGGAACACGGCTAACAGCAAACATTATTTGACAACTGCGCCAAATCACAGCAGACTAACATGACTTACGTTCATCAAACTGATATTATGTCCCGACGTTTTAAGGAAGGACCTTTTTATAAAAGTAATGATTGCAGCGCTCTCTTGACCCCATTGACCATATTCAGAATCTACTCTTAATAAAGCGCGAATTAGGCCATGGTTATTTCCAGTTGCTACATAACAAGATAAGAAACTAAGTTAAAATGTAGAATATTGGGATTCGGTACACTATATCAAAAACTATTCGCTTGGGTTACATTTCATTTCACAGTATACAAAATTACGCACAATAAATGCCGAGTTTTGAAACAGACAACTTTTAAAACAAGCTTGAGATAAATGGACAACTATTCCTGTAGGGTTCAGCAGATGTTTGACTGGGCACCTGTCACCGTCTGAAGAGCTGACAGGTCAGTTAAAGTAATAACGTTACCGTTTTCCTGATATAGACATGACGGGATGGAAATGGACAGCTTTCCCCTGACATTTATTACCAGGACTGAGATGATATTCGTGTGCCCCGTGCTTAATCACATAAAACCACATTAAACCACAAAGGTGTGAAACTTAATGAGGGCTCTTTCTATTCTATTACCCCTTAATAGGAAAATCATCTCCCTATTGAGAAACAGATCGTCAGATAAAATGAATTTACTACCAGCAATTGTAGTTCCAATTTGAATGAAACTTAATCATAAAAAACCTCAGATATGGACGGCTTAAGGTTTTTTAGGATGGCGTTTGCAAGATACTGTCCATTGAATAATTTCACCGAAGGACTCCATGCGTCATGAATATTCGACGTAAATCAGAAAATTGACAGCTGTCTCGGCGTGAAATAGATCAACAATTAAAATTCGTAATTTTTGCATAAGAAACAAATCGTGTGGGCGGGATGGGCTGTGGTCTTTTCCGCCCCTCTCCTTGCTGGGGAACTTGTGTTTCTGGGAGGGGAGAGGGTCCGTGCTACTTGTCTCTGGCCCTGGGGGTAAAGGTAGGGAGGCCACACTCGTAATCTCACCCGCCGTTCCCATCACAAATCACCCCATCACCTCGTTAATAGTCACGTGTCAAAGTCAGACGACATTCACCTCGCGCATGAACAGTTTCCCGGCAGTGACCCCGGCGTTCATTCACCCGGGAAAACTCTCCAATTGTATCCTTTCGTCTTTTATTGTCTTTTATTATCTCTGGGCACGCATCCCTCCCCATGAATTTAGATTTGATGTGATGATGTTATCTGTGGAGTATTATTACTGCACGTGCTGAGATATTGACGGGGTGTTGAGAATTAACTGGGCTGGTTTATTGAGATAACGCCGGTGTCTGTGACTCTGTGAATGAGACAGGTGACCGCGGAATGTCCCAAACTAATTCATGTCGTCCCAATATGAATACATTATCTCTGAATGGATACTAAAAATGGTGAACTCGGAGGAGCTTGCTGTTTTTTCCCAAATTAAGACTAATCTACGAGAACGCAGTCTACAAAGTAAAATTGGGGTTGAAATTCCTAAAGATAAGGAGCGTGTGGCACAATCTCTTAAAATAGCAGTGATGACATCATAGTTAAGTAATAATTATTTCTGAAATATCATTAGACGGTGTCAATGTATCAATTGCTCGGTGATTAATTATTCTTATTTCTATGAATATGTTATTGAATTGATGTTAGAAATATTAGAAAGGCCGGTAGGTTACTGGTCTTAAACGACTGTAGAATAGAATAACATGATTTAGTCGAGCTATTGTGTGGTACAGCTGATCATTTATGCCACCAAATGTGTATGATATACTATAATATCTAATTGAACCTCATAAACAGTTAACCTTGTGCACCAAGATCTACATGTAGAGTACTATGTAATTTCTCTAACATAAGTTTGCATCTGGTGATATCATATAGCGTTAGTAGATTGCACCTGTACCTCTTGATCTATGTACGTTTCAAAAGAAATAATCGTTCGTTTTATAAATGCATCATCATGATTATATGACATAAACAGTATTAGTGTCACAACTTGACTGTTGAATTTGAACCTTCGCGCAGACCTCTTGGTAAACTATAGCGCATTTCCAAATTAAGACTCTTAATTGTACACTGATGGTCATTCTAATTTCAATCGTCATCTTGAAATTTGTAATAAGTGATTATACAGGAGTATTAATACCGCTTGATATTATAAAAAATAACTAAACTGATGTATAATTGAACGTACAAATGTTATTGTCAAGAATAATGCGCACTAATTTTGAACGGACTATCGTATATTTGTTTAAGCTCTTATAAATTTGTCGCGCGCCTATTCTCAAGCCGTATCTTGACTGGTACAGGGAGTAAGTTAACGCATTTGTGTTATAGTCAAGGGCAGAGCAACATATATAGCTTGGTTTTGCCCCCAAATATCTTTTCACGTGGCATTGCAAGTCCCTAGAATGGCGGAACCCAGCAGCACATTCCCACAGAAGGTGGACCAAGCGCTGGCGAAGATGAAGAAGAAGACGGACTGGAAATGTACAGGATGCAGCAACGGACAAAAGAAACATGCGACGAAAAGCTGTTTAACTTGTGTGATCAACCTTTGCGACAACTGTGCCAGTACACATTCTACAGCAGAGGAAACTTTACAGCATAAACTGTATCCCATTTCGTCATACATGCACTGTCCTATCGGAGGACATTCCGAGAAGCAGATTGAGTCTTTCTGTAAGAAGTGTAGCACACTCGGCTGTCCTCAGTGTATCAAAGGAGGCGACCACGTGAATGAAAAGATCGAGACCGCAGGGGCGAGAATTAAAGAAAAGTATCGGATCAAGTTTGATTCCATCAATTCTTCAGCTGTGGAATCTCGGGTGGCAAAATCGATTGAGTCTCTGAACGATCAATCAAAGTACCTGGATAAAACATTTAAGGAATTCATCAACATGACCAAACAGAAACTAAATGACTTGCTGAAACAAGTTGATGGCATAGAGAAGAAAGTGGGCAAACAATTGACGGATAACTTGGAGATACTTGACAAAATGTCACGAGATTTGAAGGATTACACCGGAGCTAAGGATAAACTGAAGGATCACCTGACTTATCTCATTAATCAGGCGTCTGATCCGGAGGTGGTCGGCAGCGAGAAGGATTTACCTGTGTATGACATTACTACTTACAAACAAACACTGCAGAGAAGTAGTATAGATTTACCTGACTTTACTACTAAGTTAAGAGACATCCAAACACAGCTGGATAAATGTCAGCAGGATTTGGATATATCTTATATAAAGCATGATATAGAAGGTGTCAGTGATAAACCTGTAACAAGTTTAACTAAAACAAACGGTTTTACTGTGGGTAACAATGTTTATGGTTTAGCTGTAGACAGCGCCAGAGAAAGAGTTATAGTCAGGAGATATGATGCGACAGCGCCTGTAACTGTTTATGATTTCCAGGGTAACAAAAAACAAGTCCTGGGTAAGGGGGTGGTTGGAATAGTTAGTGCTGGCTGTCAAAGTGTCGCCATAGATATCAAGCGTGACCTACTTGTCTTACCTGCTGATGAATGTTACCTGGTTACCATGGATATGAATGGAGAGGTTGTAGATAGGATTAAGGTAGCAGGTAAACACCTGCGTGCAGCAGCTTATAGCGGTGAAGATTTATATGTCACATCCACTAATAGCCATTATCAGGTTTATCTGATAAATGCTGAAACTAAACAAACTGTTGTTACGTTCAAACCCGAGAATCACACAAAGTTTAATCTTCCTTACAATGTCTGCTGTAGTCAGTTCACACACGAGGGAGAAACCAAACCTGTAGTTATTGTTAGTGAGTGTTGTAACCACTGTATAAAAGTGTTAGATCTGACAGGTAAACTGTTACATGTCTATGGTAAGGAGGGTAAGTCAGGACAGGGAGAGGGAGAGTTTGACTCTCCCTGGGGAGTTTGTACAGATCCAGCTGGTAGAATTATTGTAGGTGACGAGTATAATACACGTGTAGTTAGTGTGTGGAGCGAGGGAAACCAGGATAAATGGTTACAACTGCTAGATAAAAGTAAGCTAACAAAGAATGGTGATCTTGTGGTGACGTTTGACGCTGTCAGTAGGAAACTGTTTGTTATGTACAGTGGTAACACAGAGTTACAGGTTTATTCTGGGTAAAAGTTCATATAGGATATGTGCCGCTATCGTAATTGTTAGTTTCATCCTCTCATCAATGTAAACATTTGGAAACGCCTTCGGACATCCCGTTACATATATAGATCAGCATCAGATGCGAACAAGTATTAAAGCTAATATAGCTTGATATTATTTAATTATCACAAACATTTAACGCGATGAAATAAATCGTGGCGTGAATGGAAATTTGCCTTATTGTCGTCGATTGATATAATACTTAGCAAACTGCATGTACATGATCTGTGGCGTCATATAGAAATCAACTTTTTATGCTAACGTCTATTCCTCGCACATCAAACCAAATGTTACGAATATAGGTGTCTTTATGTTTCTAATATGACGTAATACAGTGTATATATACGTAATATTGTGACTGCTACAAGAATAAATTAAATATGAAAAAAGAAATCCTACTTCAGATTGAAGCGCAAGCTATATTTGAGACATATATGCATGAACACATTAAGATTCGTCTAAAGATATCACGATGTCCGCCGCATTTCACATATTAGCTTTACAATCTTTTAATCGTCGTGTCAAATATGTGTCAATATATACGAGTTAAGGTCCGATCTGGATTAAAATATAAATTTTCGTTAATTCAAATGCCGCATTATCCCGTGTGACACCGGCGTAGAAAACCTAATCTTACCCTGCCCACATTAATCTAGGATTTCTCTGATTCATCAACGCTGCTGTCACCATAGTAACTAGAAGATGGAGAGCTGATAGGAGATGGACCGGGAGGAGTGCGTCTCTCTGTAGTGAGTTTATCTGTAGATTCAGTGCGTGTTTCTGTAGCTTTAGTTTGTAGACGAGTAGAGCTCTCCTCCGCCCTCTCCCCCTCAGATTTACAGTGAGAACGCTGACACTTGTCCCTCTCCTCCTGTTTCTGATACTCCAGCACACCGTCCACCAGCTCGATGTATTTTATAGTCAGCCTGAGAATCTCGTTTTTACTGAGTTTTTTATCCGGTGGATTTGTGGGCACCAGCTTCCGCAGCTCGGCGAAGGCGCCGTTAACGTTCTGCTGTCTCAATCGTTCTCGGCTGTTTGTGGACACTCGGCGGACGACTTTTTTGAGCGCTCTGCCGTCCTGTCCGATGTGTTGGGGCTCGTGTTGGGGGTGCAGAGTACATGATCAGGTAAACACTCGAAGGATGAATTCAATGTCCTCAATCTTCTAACTTTGTTCTCTTCCCTCCATTTATAGTAAACATAGATAAAGATGGAAATACCTTTTAAATAGTGAAAATTCATCAGAAAATCATTTCACTAACCCTTTCTCTGACCGATCATGAATAGGATGTAGTTGGTGGGATGCCGGGAGATGACAGTATCTGTCTCTGTATCATTATACCTCCTGCTGGGTGACATCAACACCTCTCAGCCAATCACACAGTGGGAGGCAAACCTCTATTAATTATTACAATGCGCTTTTCATTGGGCTATCAAAATACTAAGTGACAATCACTGAATAACAGTAACACAATGAGAGGGGATTGTTAATTAATGTGAGATAATATCTGAGTTTAACTGTAGGAACAGGAGAGTTATTTATCATGTGATGCCTGCGGTACACTGAGAACAGATTTCAGATTTCAGATTTCAGATTTTTTATTTAACTTTTATCTCATACAAGATATTAAGTTGTTCGGTGTATGTGACAAAATCTGAATATTAATAGATATTAAATAATTATATAAATATAGTATGATATTTAGATATCAATGATGTCATGTAACGCTTATCAGTATAACGACACGATCTCCCTACATTACATTTTGAATAGTCGGATTATTCTTTTCTCGAATAAGACATGATCATGTTATGTTTCAAGTTATCTAAGAGTCAAAATGTTGAACTTCACGCAATCGACGTTTATTCTCAATCTGTATGCAATGTTCGTTAGCTTTGGCATGTCCATTGTTATCAACTACATGTAATATAATTGTAAGAATTACAGTTTTATTCCTCCTTCTGTTGAACTAAGATCTCAGACGGATTTAAAAATATCATAGGAAAAGGAGGGACCGATAAATTGTCACTCACTCACATGACACGAAATTAGTTAACTCGAACCCTGAACTCACTGATGCTGACATGACAATACTCTGTAACTGACCTCTGACCTCTTCGTGTAACTGACCTCTGACCTCCTCACCTTCTCAGATCTTTGACTAATGGTAACTACTCAGTAATTAGTCAGGACATCGAGGGGTGTCAGGTAAATTCATTATGTATACAATTATCATATTTCAGCTCCAAGTACTTGACATAAGTTTGCATGGTATTATAACATTTCTCCGAGGGATGTCAACTTTTATCCTAAGTGTAATGGATATTTACCGATAAAGTCACAGTGTGTAGATCGCAAGCATGTTAGTTTATGTTAACCATATTCATCCAGTAGCAACAAATGTTTTCAGGACAGCGATTAGTGACCAATCAAATATTTCTAATATCAGTAACCTGTTCCTGGAGACAAGAAAAATTAATCATCCAACAACTGACGGACATTTCTGATATTTCTGGCTGAATAATTGCATGATTGTTATTTAATCGCTGCTCTTTCAGGAGATTATGCCACTAATCTGTCACGCTCCTTGTCTTTAAGGATATTTAACCGAGACACGTCAACTCGAGTGTAAAAGTTACCGCCCTCTCACACCCTAAATAACCGACAATAGCTCAATAATTACCGGGCTGTCTGAATTAATTAATCACTAAGCTACGCTAGTACAGTTACTTATATCTCTACTAGTTGGAAAAACTACATGCACCTATATAAACTTGCCATCGTCGGGTATATGAACCGATGAGAAAAATGTCATGAAATACAGAAAAAGCTACGGCCCAGACTTTAGTGAGGTGAATGTCGTCTGACTTTGACACGTGACCATTAATGGGTTAATGGGGGTGATTTGTGGTGGGAACGGCGGTTGAGGTTACAAAGGTGGCCTCCCTACCTTTACCCTCGAGCCAAGGGACACGTAGCACGGACCCTCTCCCCTCCCAGAAACACAAGTTCCCCAGCAAGGAGAGGGGCGGAAAGAACCACAGCCCATCCCGCCCCAAAAAATAATTCCTGAAGAGAAGGAGTTCGGTAGACGAGGGGGACAAGTTCTTTATGGGTAACGATAAATTCATAATTATGTTATAGTTTAGTTTAAAATATCAATAAGCTCTGTTACTTTTTGGTTCTATACTATCGTATACGTGTTATTCAGTTTTTTCACATGAATTAAACATGGACACCAAGAAGATCAATATTCATTCTTAACATACTGTAGACATCTTCTATAGGGCGCGGTATTCGCTATAAGGCGGTTTTCGCTATAAGGCGGGTCTAGCGTGTCCCCCGATTCGTGTTTCTGTTGATCTCTATAACAAGGGTCCATATAAAATACATGGTATCCTCTATAAGGTTTTTTAGGCTTGTCCCCCGCTGACCGCCTTATAGAGGATATCTACAGTAGCTTACAGTATTTGTATCTAGTCGTTTACTATAGTTAGCTGGTGCTCCTGAACCTCTCAAAGCTTCTCAACATGACATCTGTACGTGTACCTTACAAATGAAGTGATCATACTTTTTTTGAATTCATCATATTATATGACATTGCTAGAAACATTTTCTCGACTTGGTGAATTTGACCTCTAGCAAGATGAATGCAGGTCAAACTATAGAGCGTTCCAAAATTAACACCCTAGCTTGTACACTGGTCGTCATTTTAAATTTATACAACAATAAATATTTTTTGCAGGATTATAGCATCGCTTGAAATTGAAATAAATGTCTAAATTGACCAGTACAGTTAAACATACATGATTATAATTGCTATTTTCCAGAATGAAGGCCATTAATTTTGAACGCACTATCGTATATTTGATTAATTGGTCATACATTTGTTGCGCGCCTATTCTTAAGCGGGGACTTGACGGGTACAGGGAGGAAGTTAACGCATCTGTGTTATAAGAGCAACATATATAGCTTGGTCTTGCCACTGAATATATTTTCTCGTGGCATTGCAAATCCCTAGAATGGCGGAACCCAGCAGCACATTCCCACAGAAGGTGGACCAAGCGCTGATGAAGATGAAGAAGAAGACAGACTGGAAATGTACAGAATGCAGCAACGGACAAAAGAAACTTGCCACGAAAAGCTGTTTAACTTGTGTGATCAACCTTTGCGACAACTGTGCTGGTAAACATTGTACAGCAGACCACGTGAATGAAAAGATCGAGACCGCAGCGGCGAGAATTAAGGAAAAGTATCGGATCAAGTTTGATTCCATCGATTCTTCAGCTGTGGAATCTCGGGTGGCAAAATCCATGGATTCTCTGCACGATCAATCAAAATACCTGGATAAAACGTTCAAGGAATTCATCAACAAAACCAAGCAGAAACTAAATGACTTGCTCAAACAGGTTGATGACATAGAGAAGAAAGTGGGCAAACAATTGACGGATAACCTGGAGATACTTGAGAAAATGTCACGAGATTTGAAGGAGTACATCGGAGCTAAGGATAAGCTGAAGGATCACCTGACTTATCTCATTAATCAGGCGTCTGATCCTGAGGTGGTCGGCAGTGAGAAGGATTTACCTGTGTATGACATTACTACTTACAAACAAACACTGCAGAGAAGTAGTGTAGATTTACCTGACTTTACTACTAAGTTTAGAGATATTCAAACACAGCTGGATAAATGTCAGCAGGATTTAAACATATCTAATATAAATCATGACATAGAAGGTATCAGTGATAAACCTCTAACAGGTTTAACTAAAACAAACAGTTTTACTGTAGGTAAGGAGGTTTATGGTTTAGCTGTAGACAGCGCTAGAGAAAGAGTTATAGTCAGGAGAAGAGATACTACAGCGCCTGTAACTGTTTATGATTTCCAGGGTAACAAAAAACAAGTTCTGGGTAAGGGGGTGGACGGAATAGCTAGTAAAGGTAATCAAAGTGTTTCCATAGATACCAAGCGTGACTTGTTAATCTTACCTACTGTTAACGGTTACCTGATTACCATGGATATGAATGGAGAGGTTGTAGATAGGATTAACGTAGCAGATAATCGCCTGTGTGCAGCAGCTTATAGCGGTGAAGATTTATATGTCACATCCACAACTAGTCCTCATCAGGTTTATCTGATAAATGCTGAAACTAAACAAACAGTTGTTACATTCAAACCCGAGAATCACACAAAGTTTGATTTTCCTTACAATGTCTGTTGTAGTCAGTTCACACACGAGGGAGAAACCAAACCTGTAGTTATTGTTAGTGATCAGTATAACCACTGTATAAAAGTGTTAGATCTGACAGGTAAACTGTTACATGTTTACGGTAAGGAGGGTAACTACGGACAGGGAGTGGGAGAGTTTAAATATCCCTCGGGAGTTTGTACAGATCCAGCTGGTAGAATTATTGTAGGTGACCAGCAGAATACACGAGTAGTTAGTGTGTGGAGAGAGGGAAACCAGGATAAATGGTCACAACTGTTAGATAAAAGTAAGCTGACTACTGGTGGTAATCTTGTGGTGACGTTTAACGCTGTCAGCAGAAAACTGTTTGTTATGTACAGTAATAACAAAGAGTTACAGGTTTATTCTGGGTAAAAGTTCATATATTATATGTGCCGCTATCGTAATTGTTAGTTTCATCCTCTCATCAATGTAAACATTTGGAAACGCCTTCGGACATCCCGTTACATATATAGATCAGCATCAGATGCGAACAAGTATTAAAGCTTATATAGCTTGATATTATTTAATTATCACAAACATTTAGCGTGATGAAATACATCGTGGCGTGAATGGAAATTTGCCTTATTGTCGTCGATTAATATAATACTTAGCAAACCGCATGTACATGATCTGTGGCGTCATATAGAAATCTACTGTTTATGATAACGTCTATTCCTCGCACATCAAACCAAATGTTACAAATATAGGTGTCGTTATGTTTCTAATATGACGTAATACAGTGTATATATATACGTAATATTGTAACTGCTACCAGAATAAATTAAATATGAAAAAAGAAATCCGACTTCAGATTGAAGCGCAAGCTATATTTGAGACATATATACATAAAACACATTAAGATTCGTCTAATGATATAACGATGTCCGCCGCATTTCACATATTAGCTTTACAATCTTTTAATCGTCGTGTCAAATATGTATCAAAATATACGAGTTAAGGTTCGATCTGGATTAAAATATAAATTTTCGTTAATTCAAATGCCGCATTATCCCGTGTGACACCGGCGTAGAATATCTAATCTTCCCCTGCCCACATTAATCTAGGATTTCTCTGATTCATCAGCGCTGCTGTCACCATAGTAACTAGAAGATGGAGAGCTGAGAGGGGATGGACCGGGAGGTGTGCGTCTCTCTGTAGCGAGTTTATCTGTAGATTTAACACGTGTTTCTGTAGCTTTAGTTTGTAGACGAGTAGAGCTCTCCTCCGCCCTCTCCCCCTCAGATTTACAGTGAGAACACTGACACTTGTCCCTCTCCTCCTGTTTCTGATACTCCAGCACACCGTCCAGCAGCTCGATGTATTTTATAGTCAGCCTGAGAATCTCGTTTTTACTGAGTTTTTTATCCGGTGGATGAGTGGGCACCAGCTTCCGCAGCTCGGCGAAGGCGCCGTTAACGTTCTGCTGTCTCCATCGTTCTCGGCTGTTTGTGAATACTTGGCGGATGACTTTTGTGAGTGGTCTGCCGTCCTGTCCGATGTGTTTGGGCTCGTGTTGGGGGTGCAGAGCACATGATCAGGTAAACACTCGAAGGATGAATTCAATGTCCTCAATCTTCTAACTTTGTTCTCTTCCCAGGGATTTGGTACAAAGAATTAAGGTTCTCAATCGATTTTGCTCGATGTAGATATTTGAAAACCAGAGACCGAATTTCAATGATTTGCAAATCATGCATATCTGGGGTACATGTATGTATTATTCCTGCATATCTATTTCTTACTTCCCTCATCTAGGATGAAGTTGGTGCGCCTGGGGTTGTGGTCGCTGTCAGCGTTGATGGCAAGACAGTTTGGAGTGAAGGTAATTAAATTAAGAAAGTGCAGTGACAATGAAAGCTAAGAATACTCTTTTAAGTAGATCTGTTTTATACGAATACAAATACATATACCCTAACGTGACTAGGAACTAAGTAAAACTTCGCTAAATGACCTAAAGTCCCATTTGAAATTTAACTATGGGAATACCTCTTCTCAGGCTTCTATAGTTATGGGGTATATCCAGCAGATTTTTCGCGTTTTATTTTGTTTTGTTTTGAGTACACATGCACATAACCTAATCGCCACGAACTTCTAGGGCTAGGATATGCGGACATTGAGAACAGGGTGCCATGCACATCAGACACAGTGATGAGAATTGCCAGCATCAGCAAACCTATAACAGCGACAATCGTCGGTCGTCTGATACAGGAGGGAAAACTAGACGTCGATAAATCAATCCACGAATACGTGTCAAAGGATGTATGGCCGGATAAAACATACAACGACGAGAAGGTTTACTCTCAATTTCAATTTCAGTTGCTTTATTTCCAGCCTGATACAGGTTACAATATTTAAAGGTTACACACATACAGTAAAGGAATAAGCTTTATACAGCAAATATTGTCAGAATACGTCGTAAATTCCACCTGTATTAATAATCTAGATATTTTTATGAATTATATTTATTTTTGACTCAGGTAACCATAACCACCAAACATCTTACGTCTCACACGAGCGGGGTCCGACATTATAAAAAAGATGGTGGAAAGAAAAAGAACGATGATAAGACGGAAGAAAGTGACAAGAATAAAAAGGTACCAAACCTCCTCCCTGAGTGAAGAAATACCGTCTCATATTTTGTTTTCTGATTCTCGAATTCGACATTTTCATAAATATATCATGAGCTTTATTACTTCTCTCATAGGGAGCTAAACACAATAGCAATCCAGTAGACGGAAAGTCAAAATCAGAAATAGACCAGAAAGAGTATTACATTAAAGATCACTTCAAATCGGTCAGCGACGCCATCTCACTTTTTAGGGATGACCCTCTTCGCTCAAAACCAGGTAAAAAACTGAGCAGAATTGAGTAGCAAGGCAGTCACATCACTTGATGCGCATTCGACCTAATGTTGTTCATGTAGTTATTATTTTTATAATTTAGGTACTGAATATTTGTACACTACTCATGGATACACACTGCTGAGCGCTGTGATTGAAGGAGCTTCAGGGAAAAAGATGCCAACATTGCTAACCGATCTGCTCAAAGAGTTGGGAATGAATTCCTCGTATCTGGATTTAAACGAACCGCTCATCTACAACAGATCAAAGTAATTAAAGATTTCTTCATATTCCAGCTACCGTCGTCCTAATGACATTGAAATATATCCATATTCAAATGCAATATGATTCTATGATCTGTGGCGAAATCGAAATTGAGAATTATTATCACCAATCGCATTTATTTTTCAGAAATTATATAAAGAGCAAGAAAGGAAGATTGATAAATGCCCCTTATGTCGATTGCTCGTACAAATGGGCCGGCGGTGGTCTTCTCTCAACAGCTCCCGACCTGGTTAAATTTGGCAACGTGATGTTGTACAGTTACCAGAATAACGACAGTAAAAACACGACACCCGGGTACCTGAGGACTGAGACGGTGAGACTGCTGTGGACGCCGATCCGGCTCGCCAAGTGTGACTGGGACGCTGACGGCGGGTACGGGATGGGCTGGGGCGTGGTGCACGGAGGTCAGAGGCACGGGGCTTGCAGGGAGAGGAGGTTCTATGTCTCCCACACGGGCGGAGCTATAGGAGCCTCCAGCGCCTTTCTAGTCATGCCGCGTGAGGGCGCCACCGCTGATGACGCGGCTCAGCCTCCCCGCGGAATCGTCGTCGCCATGATCACCAACATGCAGTCAGTAGGATTAAGTCGGACCGCCATGAAAGTCGCCAAATTGTTTGACCAAGTGAACTGTGATTAAATAATGTCCTGCATTTCACGTGTAAGAAGTCGAGTGCAGTTTTGCAAATGCGTTTTTATATTATTATGCCTATTGCTTAACCAGAATATTTCGTTTGAAATATATATCTGTTCAAAGATTGCATTTTGTTCTATTGATCTCTTTAGGTTTCATAGAACCATACACTGTTCATATTGGATCATTGATGCTTAGTTCAACTTTAATAAACTCATTTAACTCAATAGTTTTAATTTTCTGCACCAGGATATTTGGTTTAAAATAATTTATATTCAAAGAATGCGTTTTCTTGTATTGATCACTCTACTTTAAAGTCATAAATAGTTCAAATTGGGTAATTTATGTTTAATCAATCTTCCTTATATTCCTGCAGTTCCGTTTACAGTGAATATACATATATAAAGTAGGATGAATTCAGTAATTTAAATGACCTTAAAAATGTGAACACTCACTTTAATTATAATTTGATCGCACCGAGAATCAAACGATATCGATAATTATATGTGTGTCATGTTCCCAGGGAATGTCCGAGCTAGGAGAAGGTAAATTAATATTCCACTCTTCATCAGTTAATACATGAATAATGATGATTCATTCTGTCTTTGTTGTTGATGTGTTTTACACCTCTGTATTACTCATAGTAGTAGAGAAGGGATGGACAAGACGAGACGAGACGCGATGGACGAGACGAGATGGACGAGACGAGACGAGACGAGACGCGATGCGATGGACGAGACGAGACGATATGGACGAGACGAGACGAGACGAGACGAGACCCAGGAGGGCACGGTTGCTCTATGGTTTGTCGCACATGGAGACAAGGTTGGAGACAAGGGCGGCAAACTTGACCCAGAGGCTTTAAAGTCTCACATATTACGACGGCTGTGGGCTCGAGCCTCTTATGTTACGGACAAGAGAGAAGACCGTTACGGTTCTCATTCAGGGCAACGTTTGTCCTTCTTCTTTTGTCAGCTGACTTACCTGGCTGTCTCGGCGTGAAATAGATCAACAATTAAACATCGTAATTTTTGCATAAGAAACAAATCATGTGGGCGGGATGGGCTGTGGTCTTTTCCGCCCCTCTCCTTGTTGGGGAACTTGTGTTTCTGGGAGGGGAGAGAGTCCGTGCTACTTGTCTCTTGCCCCTGGGGTAAAGGTAGGGAGGCCACCCTCGGAACCTCACCCGCCGTTCCCACCACAAATCACCTCATCATCTCGTTAATAGTCACGTGTCAAAGTCAGACGACATTCACCTCGCGCATGAACAGTTTCCGGGCAGTGACCCCGGCGTTCAGTCACCCGGGAAAACTCTCCTATTGTGTTTTATCGTCTTTTATTGTCTTTTATTGTCTGTGGGCACGCATCCCACCCCATGAATTTAGATCTGATGAGATGATGTTATCTGTGGGGTATTATTACTGCACGTGCAGAGATATTAACGGGGTGTTGAGAATTAACTGGGCTGGTTTATTGAGATAACGCCGGTGTCTGTGACTCTGTGAATGAAACAGGTGCCCGCGGAATGTTCCAAACTAATTCACGTCGTCTCAATATGAATAAATTATCTTTAAATGGATACTAAAACAGGTGAACTCAGAAGAGCTTGCTGTTTTTTGCCAAATTAAGAATAATCTACGAGAACACAGTCTATACATATTACGTTTTGACTATGACATTCAATTTCTCTGACAAAGTAAAATTGGGGTTTGAAATTTCTAAGGATAAGAAACATGTGGTATAATCTCTTAAAATCGCAGCGCTGAAATCATAGTTATGTATTGATTCTTTCTGAAATATAATTAGGCGGTGTCAAT
>JAXGGS010143975.1:0-14246 GCA_035585475.1 Armandia brevis
CTAAAGCAAAGTTTCCAGAATACGTTGTTTCTGGAGAGAGCATAATGTTTGAAATAGAATTAGATACTGTTGTATTTGGTGCTTTGACTATTTCATCACCAATTATTCCAAATCATGCATCATTATTTGTCAAGACAAAAGGTGTATTAGGTCAGTGCATATGATATCTTAATACATAGCAATTAGTAATGACCTTATTATGAATCATAATTATATGATCTATGTATGTCAGCAGTAGCACCATTTGAAGTGACCCCCGGCTCTGTTTTTCCTGAGACTGACTTAATTGGCACAGCAGGTCAAACTAGGAAAGAGACTTACAATGTAAATATCACAGTGAAAATCCCAGAGGACAGAACATATTGTGGTAAATCGTGGTAAGTATCCAACAACAATTTCAAACACTTGATGGATATTTATTGTGGTGTTATCGTATTTTGCATTGCGTACCACAGGGTTGTGACCCTTGGTTTAAATATGAATAATGGGGAAGATATGATGGATGAAAACAATAACGTGGATAAACTGCTGACAATCGCTTGTCCAGGTGAATGCAAGAAATCGCACTATCCTTCTAATCAGTTGGCATTTGAACCACCACCATGGATGAGTGTAACATATTAAATAATCATTTCAGATGATAAGCTGGCATTGGAATCCTTCACCTTTACATCAATATCAAATGAATTTTGGCCTCAACTGCCGACAAGAATTATGTTACAAGCAAGTGTTGCAAATATTGGCACATCCGATATCGCCTCAGATGGTGGTGGAATATTCCAAATCAAAATTGCCTTCTCAGTTGATGATGTTTATGATGTTGGCGATGATATCAACATTATGCAGTTTGATGGGGCAGACTATATACACACAGATGCTTTGATGGCTGGCCAATCTGTAAACACACCAACATTATTAGGTACACCGTCTTATATTCCTTATTTGGCATGACCTGGTTTCAATTCACACATGCATATAAGTCTCATCATAAAAGTCGTTCCCAACCTCGTGCAGGTGAATTTACAATTGCTGACTTGGACACCTGTAATACTGCAAATGAATCCAGTCCATCTTTGTTTGTTGTCATGGAGCCATTAAATCCAGACTTGTCAAATTACACACAAAATGATTGGCAACGATATCCCATTGGCAAGAGTAAACTTCAGTGTGTAAAAGGTAACTACAGTGTCGAAATTAGGCTAAATGAGTAGACGCTTTGTTATCGACCCGAAATTCTTATTCCATGCTTTATTTAACAGATCAAGTGGACTTATTCATCAGTTCATTCAGACTGAAGGATGATGGAGGCTCAGCGACGGACTTCCTCCTGCCAGACATGTTTGTAAATTTCCAACTCAAGATCGGCCTGTACAAAACCTCCACTGGAATAATTGCAGCTGCTTCTTCAGCCGATCCAAATGATATGAGCATGGTGTTTCATTTCTATATGAGTACTGACCAAGAACTGACTGCTGAAGATGTGGAAATACCACTTACGTTAAGCTCCGACCAGAAATTCAGCATGAGAAGGGGAATAAGCACTATTCAACCTAGTCCCTACGAGCTAACCATAAATGGGGCAAATATGAAAATAGATCTAGAAGCTAATCCAGACTGGACATTTTTCTGTGGCCAATTCTACATTATTGTAGAAGTTAAAGACCTAAAAAACAATCCACCTGTTGATCCAGATATGAGAAACAATTACGAGGCATACGATACCTTCATGCAATGTACCGGTGACATCATCAGCATGACAGGGTTTAAAATTGCAGCTAGGCAACCACAGGCGGTTATATATAGTGGCGTGAATGTCGAAGTGGATCTGTCTCTTGAATTTGGGAATAATGGGCTAGACATACCAAACTTCGTTGATGGTCGACAGAATTTCTTTCTGAAAGCTTATATGTCGGATGATACTGTGCTAGACAGAGATTTGGATGCAAACATACCGATTATCTCAGTGTCTGATAACATACAGAAACAACTCATGTTACCCCTTTCCGCTGGGGCAGCGATGAATCTGAATGGCCAAATCACTTTAAATTTCCCTCTCAGTGCTTGCACCCTTACCTATTTGATATTTGAAGTTCACGCAGGCGTGCATATTACTCAGAAGGAGAGGTCGTACCTCAATAATCTGAGGTATCTAGATATCGCTGATATGATTGTATGCAGCATTGACTTTATGGACTTTTCAGTCAGTTCCTTCTCAGTGGCAGCAGCCGGTTCAGTGATACAGCCAGGAAAGTACTACAATTTTAGCATGGTTGCCACCATAGCTGCAGGTGGTACAGTGGCTGCTGATAAAGTCACATACCAATTATTCCTTTCTAAAGATCAACAATTTGATCAGAGTGATGTTAGTTTCGATCCTACCGATAGCAATGCACCGATGGAACTGGATATATCAGGTGTGGTTCAGTCCACCCAGGACATACCTTGTGGTGATGATGGTCGAGTGATGGCTAAAATTCCAGAAAATGGGGCACCCGACTTATGTGGAAAAATCTATGTACTAGCCGTAATCGACGAGAAGAATCAAATCGAAGAGAAGTCAGAATATAACAATGCGCTTGCTATACCTGTGATGATGGATTGTTTATATGGTAATATCTTGACCAGAAACATTTTGATTGTAGGCATTTAAAAAAGCTTGAAATCAAATGTGACAGCTTCCCCTTTTCAGATATTTACCAAATCCAGGATGTGCAGGTCATTGTTCCGGAAACATTAGCCTATTTCCCTGCTCCTTTACACTTGTCCCTCTCTATAGACAATGTTTATGATGGAGATCTCCTCTCAAATGGCATAAATGATTTGTTTCGTATCAAGGTTAGAAAATAGTGACTCTAGGCTATTGAGCTTGGTGACGGAACATAAAGGGAAGCAAGAAATTAAGCATAACGATTATTCAACTTCTCTGTAGGTTTATCTTTCCAAAGAACAAGGAGGCCTCATGCATGATGTAACGCCACAGACTTGGAAATATGTTGCTGGAGAGGGTTCACTATCACTAGATACTGTGCCAAGAGGCGGAGGTGTTGCTTATACAAAGTAAATTAGCAAAAACAAACTTACCTCAAACTTGATATTATTAATTGATCAAACGTATGCATGTTCACCATCAATCCATCCGTTCCATCGCCTCCAGACTGTCGGGGGAAATCCAGACTTCAGTTGCGTGTGATGCCATTACTGAACAACTCCCGTTGGAGCTATCTACCGTGCCTTTATATGTGGCAGTTCAGAAAGGAAATCATCCAAACTTGATGAACGTGCCCGAAACTATCGAAGAAAATAATCTGTTTCAAACTTATGTCAATGTGCATTGTCTCTCAGGTAAATAACAAAGGATTTTCATGTGATTTTTAAAACATTTCCTTTCAAATAATGATGTTTTAACGCTTCATGTTGGAACCATTATAACCATCTAGATGCCAATGATCTCATGCCAGGAGAGCTGATAGTTACGACTGGCAACACTCTCGGTTTCCAGGTTATTGATTTCACGTTTACTGGTCACGCTGTGAAAGAACCAAGTATGTGACAGTTTGTTTAACTCACCTCTTCAAAGGCAACCCTTTCAATATTGGATTGAGCTTTTTGTTAACTTTTAATTTTATTATTCGTCAGTTTTGGATGTTGAATTCGGTGTCGCCTTCTCCGGTGGAGATCTGAAAACGAGTGTGGCATCCTTTCTCGGTGTATCTACAGTTTCAAACTGTGATCTTCACTTGGGATGTGACTTCTCGGGTACGATTATCAGATTACTATCGCCTAAATTGAAGTGTTGAGCTTTTCAACTTTCCGTCACGTGATGGAACAAATACAATGTGTGTTTCTCTTTTAGGGCAGGGAAGCATAACCATTTCAGAGAACGACTTTCAATTTCTGTGCAATTTTGATGGTGACATAAATATGATGATTATACTGGACCCATATGACAAGATCTCAGAAGCTAACGAGGAAAACAATGAGGTCGTCTTGTCTAACCTGAACTTCGATGTATCACAATGCACAGGTATGTATCCACGAATGTTAAATTATAAGAGAAGAATGGAATTGTAGGCCACAAATGAACTAGGGTTGATTGTAAACTAATGTTTAAGTTGAATATATATTCGCCACAGACTCAGTTGACTTGTTGGTGTTGGACTTCAGCATTGTTGATCAGGAGCTGGATGTTGTAAAGGTGGAGGAACCCATTAATTTTAACCTCAAGGTCGGCGTGTCGCTGACTGGTGCTGCCACCTGGTCCCAAATGTCGGGCGCGGATCTGAATTTCGGATGGAATTTTGTGTTATCTAATGACACGAGCTTTAACAATGGCATAGACGCGTCTTGGCCTGCCGCTGATTTCAGCAATGCTCAGCTGACTTTACTTCAGGTATAATTGAATAATTAAAACAACATGGACGATTCAAAACCTTGTGGATAACCATGAGCAATAGTGAATGTTTTCCCGTATCTAGGCGCCATTATCAGCAACATCGATGGAATGGGATCTGAGCGGTGTTAACCTAGTCATACCTTTGACAAAACGAACGGCTACATTTTGCTGGACGCACCCTTATATCGGAGTCCGATTAGATCCGAAACGCCAAACAGGGGAAACAAATATCGCCAACAACGTTGCCTTTTACCAAATCATCTTTGACTGCGGAGGTTATTATCGTTCCCCGACTTATATACTGAAAATTTTCTATTCAAAGAATGATTAATCAGCGAATTCCTGGATGAGGGTTCCGATAGCTATAAACATGTATGCTTAACTTGTGTGTACATTTCAGATAATTTGGATGAGTGTGCAGAGGACCTCGACACCTGTAATGAATTTGCCGGATGTACCGATCTAACATACAATATGAGAACGTACGCGGGAAAACGATTTGAATGTGCTTGCCCAGAAGGATTCATCGATGGTGGAGAAACGTGTATAAGTAAGTAAACTGCGAATATACATTTAGCTTGACGCTAACTGAGATCAATTGCAACAATCATAATGAGTATTTATCATATCTCTCGTTATTCTCTAAAGATATCGACGAATGCGCCCAAGATCCTGCCCTTTGCACTGATATAGAGCACGCATTCTGTCGGGACACAAATGGCACTTACGAGTGTGCCTGCGATCCCGGTTATAAACCAGACATGTCCGGAAATGAACAAATATGCATCAGTAAGATAACTTTAAACACCGCCTGTTGTAATATATGCCTTTGTGATCTGATATAAAGATAATGTACGCACGTTAATTTTCAGATGTAAATGAATGCAATGATGCCAGCCTTAACAACTGTCATGAGCTCGCCGATTGCTCGGATTCTGTGGGATCTTACCAGTGTGTCTGTCAAACTGGTTATACCGGAGATGGGGTGACAGCATGCGACGGTTAGGTCGTCCATATGTCGCTCTTTAATTCAACAATGCCTTCCCTAGCCTATAATGCCCCACTAAAATATAGTCCTGTTTACAGATATCACTGACTGCACCAACGATTCGTGTGGCGGATTGGGTGTTTGTGTCGAAGAAATAGGAGGCTTCTCCTGCGAATGCGAAGAGAATTTTCATGGACCGACTTGCCAGACAGGTTGCTTGAATACACATTTCTTTTATCTGACCAACATTATGAATTTCTGAAGAACCGAAATCACATTTATTGTTATTTAAATAGTGGATGGATTCTGGGACGACTGGAGCCCATGGACTGAGTGTATGGCTCAGTGCGGCCCGGGCTACATCAGCAGAAGCAGAAACTGCAGCAACCCCATCCCCTCGGCTGATGGCAAAGTCTGCCCGATGAATGGCAATACTACGTACGAAGAACTAATATTTGGATGTGAAAAGAGGCTATGTGATTCTGGTAAGCCACAATGTGTGATCGGTGTTCCTACTGTTTCTTATTTTTTCTTTGTTATTATATCAAATGTCTACATATTAAGGTCTACATTCAAAATTTAATTATTAATAAATAATTAATTTGTAGGTCACATTCCGTGGTGTGATTATGATCCTTGTTTTATCAACTCTGGTGGAATCTGCACGTATGAAGAGAAGGGGCTCAACTACAGATGTGATTGTAAACCAGGATTTGCCGAAGTGTTGGACGATGAAACCAGCACACACTTCATAAGATGTCGGAGTTAGTTGAACACTTCCCTGTATAAGGCCAAATAGTTTCTTACTTGCTTCACGCTTATATATATATATTGATATCTTATCATTTCTTCGGCTGACTAATCAGATATTGACGAGTGTTCGGAGACTGATGTTCTTGGAACCAGAATGCACGACTGTCATACGCACGCCACGTGTGTTAATGGCAAACCCGGGTTCTCCTGTGAGTGCAATGATGGCTTTGCTGGTGATGGCCGGGAGTGTGCAGGTAAAATAATAATATCATAACAAAGTCAATGGCAGGGTGCTACCCAACTGTCAACATATCGTGGCGCAGATTAATTATGAAACCCCGTTATTAATACAGATATTGATGAGTGCGCCTTAGCACCGTGTTCTCCTAACATGCAGTGTGAGAACACAGAGGGTTCTTTCACCTGTGAGTGTATGCCAGGATACATGGAGACAGAGGAGGGAGGACGATGTATAGGTGCGTAACCATGGTGACAATCAGTGTAATCTAATCTATGTACAAACTGTTTTTCACGAATTGTGTTAGAGAATCTCTAGATAAAAACCAGTCCCGTTGGTCCCTTTTTAGAGAACAGACTGTTTGCTTACGGTTCGGCTGCTGGAGATACTGATGTGGAGGAGGATACTACACTGACCGATGATAGAGCATCCCCAATCACGCAGTTCCCATCTGGACTACCTGTCCATGGTGGCCAACTGGTCAACTCATTCTACGTAAGTAATAATGTTGCATATGAAAAATATGAACGGAAGACAACATCATAAAGACAGATCTATAAGCTGATACTCTTATTTTCATTAGGTGAGTGAAAACGGGTTGATTGTCCTGACGAACGCAACTCACTCTGACAAGCGGCGTGAGGCTTTCCCTTATCCCACCTCTCTTCCCTTCTCACTCGAGGGGCATGAGGCTGTCGGAATGGTCGCTCCTCTCTGGACTGACAACGAAAATAACATGAGATTTCACAAGGTGTGGTATCAGCAATATAGCGACAGAAGTGCAGACATAATGCAAAAAGTAGATGACTTGATATTGGAGGTCTACAATATATCCTTTGAAACGAAATATGTTTTGAAAGTCACATGGGATAACATGGGTCCTGTTTATCCATCACATACCAAAGAGGTAAGTACTGAATATGAACCTTTTTTGATATCGATACAGTGTAACACAAATGCAGAATATATAAAGGTCCATTTATCTCATTTGATATTGTGTTATTTTTACAGAGAAACACCCATCAGGCTGTGATAGTAACTGACAACATGGCTACTTATGTGATGTATTTATACGAAGACGAAGGAATGAATTGGGAACCAACAGCTTACAAGTAGGGCCAGAAAATAATACACAACTGGTTGTACACGCCGCCGCTTTTCTTGGTGACGCAATA
The DNA here is from genome assembly GCA_035585475.1 of Armandia brevis. Classification (NCBI taxonomy): domain Eukaryota; kingdom Metazoa; phylum Annelida; class Polychaeta; family Opheliidae; genus Armandia; species Armandia brevis. The sequence goes on from JAXGGS010143975.1 coordinate 7,548, forward strand.
TCAATGTATTACTGTGGACTTCATTAATCTAATCCATTGCTATGTACAGCTCCACCGTTATGCAGCTAGTATGGAGGGGATATCCTGCAAAGATAGGCTACTCAATCAGAGTCTCCGACACGGACAATATCGTTCATGAAGATAAAAACTCCGGGAAATACTCGATCTTGAACGAGAACGATAATGCCTACGCTGTGTCAGAGAAGATCTTACAGAACCACGGAAAAGAAGGATGGCTCATCTATAGACTTGACTCAAACAATCTGAGCAGCTACGTTAATCCAAGACAAGAATGCACCAATTGGTATCAGGTACACATCTCCGATTAAAGTAGATTTAAGATTTAGTTTTTAATGTATAATTTAAATGAAACGTTTAATTACTCAATATATGATTATTTAGAACGCAGCAGATCCTACAGACTGGGGTGATAATGTTGTCGGTCATTGCCCTCGTTCGGAGAGACAGGCCACCCATGATCCTCGATTCTTCATGAGAGACGCAGATGCCGCAAACTGTTACCAAAAAACAGCAACTAACAGCTTTGGTGAGAATACAACTCAGCATTTACCTGTACCGGTATATAGAGAGCCTTGTTCTGATAATTTACCGCTAAACGTGGTTTGTGTTTTAAACCAGGAGCGACCATGAAGTGTTGTTACCTGGATGGTGGACTCATAGAGAACGATCACATGGGGTCAAATTACTTAGACACGGGCTTTGTCATGAGATCCTATCCAGTACGATATCTGCATATCAATTACTACTATACCTCGCTTTCTCATATACCTGTTGTTGCATGTAAATATCGAAACGCGATTGCTTGTTTTCTGGTTTCAGGTTGACGACTCAGAGTCACACGCTGATATTGACACTAAACCATATCAGCTCTGTTGTAAAGACTCTGCACTACCTGAGTACTGTGATAAATATAGAGAGAAAAGACCGACGGCGAGCAGTGAAAACTACTCCCCTATGAAACAAGGTGCATAATCCAAATATATAAACAGAAAAACAGTTCCCTAATTCATTCCCCATGAGAGAGGATTACTATTACCTACTATTGATACTATACAGGTCATGCCATCGGCAACGTTCGCATGTCCACGTTGGACGGCACAGAGTATCCTCTCCGTGGTTACGGCGAGTACATCCTCCTGAGGAGCGCTGCAGGTGCAGCAGTCCCGGTCGTGATGCAGCTTAGAACCGATAACTCGCCCCATCAATCCAATCCATCATCAAAAGCAGTGATAGTCAGGTGAGTAGAAGGTTTTAGTACAAGAATCAGACCACTTCTGAACTATATGGAATTGAATAAGCATCGCATTTGTATATGTATTTTCACAGTGGGGTAGCTGGGAAGGTGGGAAGCTCACCCAGTCTCCAGGCTTACTTGAGTGGTGATGATAATGTAGATGTGTACGTAAATGAAACGCCCTATACTGGTCAGTCATTACCGCACGGCTTGGCTGTAGTGAGAGATGGAAATACGACACATCTGGTGTTCGATAATGGAGTCACTTTGTCCGCCACCGCAAGCGGGGGCAGGCTCCTGGTGGAGATAAAGATGACATCGTCTCTTAGCAACGGAAATTATGAGGGTCTCCTCGGGAACTTTGATGACAATCCAGACAATGATATCGTTCTTGAATCTGGCGAAACAAAAGATCCGCAAACCGCAACAGATTCTGACTTCCATGACTTTGTTCAATCGTGTATGTTTTTCATTTTGATGTAAGCTATTTTCTCCAAATATTTAATGTAAATAGTCTAAATTGTGATTGGTTTATTTTCAGGGTCTTTACGAAATGTTTATGGCTCTCTTAATGCTGACAGTCACACTCTGTTTTCTCACTACACGACGCCGGATAGTGCAAATAATTACTTTAAAGTAGGATTTACACCTAACTTCTACACCAATGGTGACTATTCGGGTGACCACATAGCTTTGTGCACCCGACCTGGAAAAAGTGAAGCAGACGACGAGTGTCTTTACGAGGTCAAGGAGACCGGACATATTGACTGGGCTACTGAGATATTAACCACTATAACTAGTATTGCCATAGAGGCTGATGAATTAGGTATTATAGTTAACAGATCATCTGTGTAATATCTATATCTATATTAAGATGGATGAAGATTGAAAATGAATATTCTATACATCGTTTCAGGGGACAATCCGCCTGCGTTTGACGTATCGATGAAGAAGACGCTGGAAGTGTTTGTCGGTGTTGCTCACACCCTGATTATAAAAGCGCTCGATGAGGACGGTCCCGTCACGTTCCAAGTGAAGATCACTAGGGAAGGTGTAACCACCACATACGATGTGCCCGGCGCGTCCACAGCTGTGCCGAACCAGTACAAAGCCACGTTTTTCCTGGTGCTCGAGGATACCGCGCCAGTGCTATTCAGGGTTCTCGCTACAGACAGTAAAGGGGCCATCGCGGTGTACACTCCCAATGTCGTCTTATGCGCCTGTAAAAATAGTGGACAATGCGACTTTGATGTTGTTCAAGTATGATTAGGAATTTATACACACAAATGAAATGATTACAGATCTGCGCTAATTTGCATTAGGGTAAACGTGTACTTTTGTTTCTTCAGGAATGGCAGCAGAACTTCGCCCTAGCTTTATGCTTGTGTCAGCCTGGTTGGACGGGTAACTTGTGCCAAACAGACTTCCCTGGTTGTCAAGTCAGACATTGTTATAGAGGTATGCACGTTTGGATTCATCTAGTTGGCTTACAATGAGAAGTTTTCCACATGTATATACCAATCTAATAAAAATAACCTTGGCATTTAAGAATGCACAGATTTAAAGGGTACCGATGTAGCAGCTAGCTTGGACGAGAAAGAATTCACCTGTCAGAGTTGTCCCGCAGGAATGTTAGGAAATGGAGGGACATGCTCTGGTTAGCTTTTACAAACTTTGTCATTTTCTCCTATTTTTTGGACGATTCCGTCGCAATGTGTAGACATAGGTCGGTTGATATTCCGTTGTGAAATCCTTCAGATATAAACGAATGCGTGTTGCCATCGAGCGACCCGATGAAGCACAAATGTAAGCAGAGATGTATAAATCTGGAGGGTGGTTACAGATGCGCCTGTGATGAAGGGTTTATCCTGGACGAGGACAGCTTCACGTGCAATGGTCAGAAATCATAACCATACTAATATATATATATGTGCAAATAAATCATTGCATCCGTGGAACGAATTAGTAAATGAAGCTTCTCATTTGACTATAGATATACAGGAATGTAATAACGCCATACTGAATGACTGTGACCCGGTTAACGGGGAGTGTGTTGATTATCCCCTGGGTACCTTCACCTGTTCTTGTAAGCTGGGCTACCGACTGATGGAAGACAACACGTGTGTTGGTAAGATGTGCTTTGATCAAACGATATTATCGGTACCATCGGTATCATCAACTGAAATCGCAATTGTATTGCTTTAGCCGGTAGTATTTTACTGAACTCCTTTCCTTTTAAACAGATATAAATGAGTGCCTACAGGACAACGGAGGATGCGTGAGAGAATGCGTTAACACGGACGGTGAATTTTATTGTGATTGTGGCTATGGATACATAGGAGAGGGACAGAATAGTTCCACCTGCCAACGTAAGTAACCGGACATAACTGATGACTGAAGCGCGCTCTTACGTAGGGACGATTTTCTACAATGATTATTTCTCTTCAGCTGACATTCTGTGTGACCAGTTGACCTTATGCGATCAACCGGAGTATTGTAAACCCAGAGTTGGTTACTACAAATGTGGATGTCAGGATCCTTACTTCGAGCTTCAGAATGATGATCGATCTTGCCGGGGTACGCACAAATTGACTAAATTAATATATTGTATTACGAATGACACGAGCAATATCGTAACAATAATAATTTTGGGTGATTATATCGATGGCATTTAATTTGGTTGTCTTTATAATTGGCCACAGGAGTCGAGCAGTGTGTGACGAAGACCTGTGACCCTACACATGGTTACTGTGGTGTGGTCAGTGGTGAGGAGCGCTGTCTCTGTCACAACGGTTACCAACTCAGTAATGAAGACTTCTACACCTGTATAGGTAGGATTTAATCACCATCACGATCATCACTACATCAATAACCATCGCTAAGTATTCCTTAACGAGTTGACCTACTTTCAGACATGAACGAGTGTTTGATTGGGACGGCTCTGTGCGGAGTAGATACGGAGTGTGTGAATACTCCCGGAAGCTACCAGTGTCAATGTATCGCTGGCTACAAGATGAAAACCTACGCACCGGAATGTGAAAGTATGTAACCAAGGCAACAATAAATTCTAGTCACCGTTACAAATAATCGGCTATTCCGTGTTTAATCATCTTAAATACTTACAGACGTCAACGAATGTTTGGAGACTGACAATGGATGTGAACAGGGATGTATAGACACCATGGGAACGTTTAAATGTTCCTGTCACCCCGGTTACATTCTCTTGCCCGACGGCAAATCATGTCATGGTGATATGAATGAACATAATCATCACTAAAATATTTGTTTCGTTTAATTTGATTAATTGTGAACACATGTGTTTTTCTTCGGCTATATTAGATAAGGATGAGTGCGCTCCTGGTGTACTCAATGATTGCTCATCTCACGCGGATTGCACCAACTACAATGGTTCCTACTCCTGCTTCTGTAAGGAAGGCTTCAGTGGTAATGGACTGACCTGTGTCGGTATGTCCATCGATTCATCTATATACGTCAAATACTGACGCGGATCAGTTAAAAAAACACCTATCGGAATGATAAATTTGGCTTCTTTTTCTCCCATTGTTTAAAGCTTTTGACTCTTGTTTGGTTGACAATGGTGGCTGTGCTGGAGACTGCTACTCGAGAAACGGTTCTGCTTTCTGTGCGTGCGCCAGCGGGTACTACTTGAATACTACTGACAGGACCTCGTGTCATGGTAAATATGTCTCTAACATAGGGGGATATTATCAAATCAAGACTAAATTATATTTATTATCCAAGCGTTTTGTAATATTCGCATCTCGGTATCATTTGTTACAGACGTGGATGAGTGCAGGTTACCTGACAACGTTTGTCCACAAGCTTGCGCGAATAATATCGGCTCATTTATGTGTAAATGTCATGATGGATTTATTCAGGAATCAAACGGGAATTGCATAGGTAAGTATATATATATTGGAAACAATCCTGACTTGTTCGTGTGATTGACTAACATGTTATGGAAAGCGATATTCAACCGGAGTTTGATATATTACAGCTGACCCAGCCCTGGCCTGCGGGCGTGAATGTGACTCGGGAATATGTCTCCGGAGGAACGGTACAGATAAATGTGTTTGCGACAATGGATACGACATCAACATTCTCACAGATACCTGCAGAGGTCGGACATCATCATGATTAACTAATCATCAATTAGTGGCTTAGTCCGTTACGATATTGATTGACGATGCTCTATGGAGAACACCCTAACTGTTAACACAATTTTTTCTAATTCTATCCTGCAGATAGTAACGAATGCATGGCAGGGCACCAGTGCACCGGACCCACGTCGTCTTGTGTTAATGAAGTGGGATCGTATGAATGTCGCTGTGAGACTGGATACAGGCTCAAAGCCGATCTCTTAACTTGTGAAGGTACAAATGTTTATCAGAGAGTTCAATTTCCTAGGAAGCGGTTTCGGGTGATTGATTCTATCGTGATATCTTGATTATCCTTAAAAGTATCATAACGATATTGATAATAATCAACTTCCATAACCCAGAGTGCATACCTGGTGAACTGAAATTGCTCAGATCACTACAATTCATTTGTAACATTCTAACATGATTGGAACGTGATCCGCCGAATTTATTGTAAAAAAAATATGTTGCAGATCGCAAAATAAGTTACAAAACTGATTCAAATCCCTCCTTTCAATGTTTGAAATTCGTATCAGCATAAAATTATAAATTTCGCTGAAATCAACCGCAAGAAAGGCAGATAAATCATTCAGATGCGATGTGATATATACAGATGAGAACGAATGCACGAGCGGGGATGCAGACGTAAGACATCGATGTGACGTATACTCCACTACCTGCGTAAATACAGAAGCTGATTATAGCTGCCAATGTCGGGATGGTTTCAGGCCAATATACAACGTCAAACATCAATGTGAAGGTAAACAAATATAATCAATCCAATCAATGACTGCTTGACAATGTGTAAAGGAAGCTGCCCCTTGATATTGTTCATTAATCTGTTATCTCTTTCAGACGTGAATGAATGTCAGACAGAAGATTTTGTGAATCCCTGTGACCAGCAGCATGGGGAATGTGTCAACATCCTCGGAGGTTTTCAGTGTCGCTGTGACGACGGTTTCCAAGGAGATGGTATAACCTGTTATGGTAAGTTCAGACATCACTCCAGATGCGTATCAGTAAAATCAGTAAATGCAACAGCATAATTCTTGTTGTAAGCCACACTAATACACCAGTAGTTAATTGAGTAATTCTATCCTAATTCAGATATGAACGAATGTTTGGATTCTGACTTGAACGACTGTGACGAGAATCAAGCCTGTGAAAACACCAACGGATCTTACACCTGCGGATGTAGAGAGGGGTTTAAAATCAACCAACTCGGCAAATGTGTCGGTGCGTATGTGTTTCTCTGACTAAATACGGTATCTTACTGAAACCATA
>JAXGGS010144197.1:0-18293 GCA_035585475.1 Armandia brevis
CTCCTCCCCATCATCAGTAACCATGCACGGATGTTGAGCAGATGAAATGCTCCTCCCCATCATCAGTAACCATGCACAGATTTTGAGCATTTGTATGTTTTAAATGTGCGGGTTATATCTGTTATAGGATTCAAGCTGAGCGCAGAATATGTGCTGGATTTATCTTCATTTTCCCGGAGTGTTAAATCTCAGGTGTGAGAGACATTAGTTCATCGATTGAAATGTCACCAACTGAATTCTGTTGATATTTTGTGGGTATGGATATTCAACCAGCCTGTAGACTTTTTACATTTTAGGATTATAAGTTGTCTATCGTTTGATAAATTATCATATCGACCACATTTGTATCTTTTGCGCTTCTATTGAATATATTGAAATGACTAGAATTTTGTGACATCACCCTGAGATAAATATATTTATTCTTCTACACTTTTAAAAATAGATGAACATAATTATTATGTATGATATATTAATATATATATAATAATTATAATATATAATAATAAGGAGCCTCAAGTTTGAGCTACCGACAGGTCTTACATTGCATAGATAAATTATTATTCCTCGGTTCCAACCAAGTTAACATTGCTGTGAATATTTGCTACATATACATCAGGAGGCCGTAATTTTGTTTCAAGAATGCCAGAATGACGTAATTTTGTTTCACAAACGGTGAAATGATGTAAAGTTTGTTTCACAAATGTCAACAAGACATAAGGTTTATTACACTTTAACAAACATTGATGACCTGAACCACCAAACTCGAGAAATTAAAATGCTTATAACTCCCGATCCTATGTATTTGGTTATTAAAATTTTAACAGAAATTATATCTCAATGTGCACATCAATATAATGTAATCATATGTGATTTATTCTGGTAAATATCATATTCTAATCGAAATCAATTCACACAATTCAGGTATAAATCTAATCAACAGGATGTTTAGTCGTGCCCAACCTTTTTTAAAATGAACAAACCATATGTTACATTTATGTATTCACTTTTACATGAAATGGGAGACAAAACAATCAATCTTATATATCAAATATTTTGATAACTCCCTCTCCCCCAATCATTCCCACCAGCAGCTGTTTACCATCATCAGATACAGAAACAAACCATGGCTTCTCACCACCCAGTTGTTCTTTATTTAATAAAACCTCGAACTTTTCTGCACCATCCCGCCAGAAACAAACAACTCTAAAGTTACCCCAGTCGCACACAATAATTCTACCCCAGGGATCTACACAAACACCGACAGGACCCTGTAACTGTCGATCCCCAGTCCCTTCAGTACCAAACTTTCTGATAAACTCCCCTGTACATGTGAATAACTTTATACATTGATTATAACAGTCACTTACAACAATGTTACATTCAGTTTCCCCTACATTCTGATGTTGAGAGGCGAAAAGCGCGTCTCCAAGAAAGTTGTTAATTCAGTAATTAAGTAGTTTATATTAAACCAGAGTAGCGGGCAGTAGACAAGTAGTATCTCGATGTGACGCAGCTAGTAGTTTGTTTATGACCTTTGAACCGGGGTTTAAAGGGACGGGTCCTACAGCTGTGCGGGAAGGGATCAAAGGGATCGAAAGAGATGAGTTCATCAAGTGTCATCTCGCTACATTTTTACTGTTTTATATTATTCTCAGGAAGTTTATGTGTTCGCAAAGTGGTGAGTTTACATTAATATATCACATAGAATATTTATATGTCAAAGAATGAACGTAAGATATTGTATGAAGCTGTAAATGTCGAGTATAAAAGTAAAGTGAAAACTGACGTCATTCGGTGCTTTAAAGTTTCCTTGAAAAGACATTGTGTGCAATATATCATATACATGTTTGTAATACGTTTCTTTTTGTTATCATCATATTACAGTTAAACCGTTAAATAAAAGGATAGTCATATCAAGAAGCTGTCTGTTTTCGCTAACGTGTCTACACAAACGAACCATATTCACGACTACGTTAGAATCTTAAAGTTTTATCAAGATTTAGTTCTTTCGTCGATCGTAACATCTGATGACATATAAAGTATGGGCCATTAAACTGTTTGTCCCTGCTACCATAGGACCCTAATTTATGTAAAACCTTCCCACTCTCACTAGATACAAACCACAGACAGTGATTACTGCAATCTGTTACTACAAACACATCTCTGTTAGGACAGTAAGTTACACCAGAAAACCTCCCACCATCAGGTATCTTAATGTTTCTGATTAAATCACCTTGTCTAGATAAACAAACCAAACCCTGACCCAGATCTACCAGGATCAGCTGATCTTTTTTGGTATCAATGCAAATTCGGGCCTCATTGTTTGGAATATGCTTTGTGATTCTGGTATTTATTTTACCATCTAGACCAAGGTTCAGTAACTCTTGCTTCTGTGTTCTAAACCACCACCCTGCTTCTTTACCATCATATATAATATCCCAAACATTGTGCCCGACATTCACATCAGACCTGAACATATAATGCAATCTGGGAACTGAGGTAAAATCTGAAGGACTGAGTATACTACTTGTCTCAGACAATTTACTTCTATGTTTCACTGGTTTAGAAATTGGGTTATTTTCTGTGTTGGGTTTTCCAGAGTAGGCTTTTGATGTTTTTGTTCCTAAATTAGTTTCACAAAGAGCTACATGTGCACCTTCGAATTCATTGTCACCCCCCTTGGGTCTTGAATAGACCGCACCACTAGACATAGTGGTTATCAATGATTTAGCATTGTTTATCAGCTCTGTAACATTGTCGCTTATCAATGGCACTGTGTACGTAGGCATAACCAGGACAGTGTTACTACTTATATCTGGCAGATTATCAGCAGAGAGAACAATCTCAGCAGCTGTATCTTGTAAACCTTTTATAAAAGTATCTAAACTATTTCTAGTTGCTATCATATTCTCTATCTCCTCCTCATACAAAGCTAACCTCTTCAGCTCAGCTGACTTCTCTTGCTTCACATTAACTATTTGCTGATCTATATTATGAACAACCTCTTCTCTGACCCTTATCAACCCGTGCTCACATTTATCATAGCTATCAGCAAGTGATCTTATAGATTTACGCACTTGTACTTTGTGCTCTTGAAGTGTTTTTGCACTTTGTGGCAAATTTCTGGTGAAGCTCTTAAGTTTGTCCTTCTTACCCTGAACTAATTCAGTGTCATTGATCTCAATCACCTGATCCTCCAAGTGGCTTGTGTCAGCACAGAGGGTACATAGTCCTTGGCGACAGTCACAACAGTAAAATGTTACAAGTTCATCTGGGTGCTTGGGACATAGAGTCAGCTTAGATATTGTAATAATCTTATGCTTAGCATAGCGCTTGATAGTTTTGTGCTTTCTTTGGCATTCATCACATAAGTTCTTATGACAAGTTTCACAAAAGTAACTGGAAGGTTTCGTGCACAATCCGCACTGTTTAGTTATGACACCCATTCCTGTACCCATGGATAAAAATGTTGTCACCTTTTCAGTCTCATCCTTGATTATCAGTGGTTCTGGTAGCTTCCCAACTCCTAATTTATCCTTAAAAACCGTTTCTTGTCTGCACACTGGACACTGGAGTTTGTTCTTATTCATCCATTGTTCCAGGCATCCTTTACAGAAGACATGGTTACATGACAATACCTTTGGTTGGTCATATTCTCCTAAACAAACCGGGCACTTGTGTCCGTCTGATATCTCTATTTTACCTCCCGTAGCCATGTTTAACGTGTGTTTTTTAGGTGTTTGTGGCTGATGCCAAAATGCCTATGATTCCCAGCGTATGTTAACAATGTTCACCTGTCGCTGTTGTGTCGTTAAGTAACCAGGTGTGGGGTGAATCTTTGTTACTCACCTGTTATCAGCTAGACTTTGCCAGCGGTTAAGTGGTTGCTTACGTGACATGAATCAGTATGTTTGTTTATAATTACTTATAGAGATACATGTATTAACTTGAACTATATATCAAAGTTAAGAGTTGGTGACAGGTGAGAATTTATGTATGAGGTAAAATACAAGGCAAACCAGGGAGGGGTGGAAATTCAGGTTAATCATAAGTATCTTGCTACCTGTTCAGGGACGATTATGAAGCCTAATAATTAGGTGCCAAGTAAATAAAAGTTAAAATTTGCAAGGAAAATGTCTCTCGAGAGATGTCTCTACTTTCTTTCCTTATTTTACTTTAATTTTACATTTATGCATCCATTTCACATACGGGAGCGATGTTACAGTCAGACCATATTTTACAAACCGATGACAAATACTAAGTTTAGCCCCCTCTGAGAGTCTTCATTTTATTTTTAGGACAGCTCGGAGTAATATACTTTATTTATACCTGATTAAAGGTTATCACCTGAAGAGGAATGTTCTCTTGTATCAGTCGGTGTCTTGAATATTTGATGTGCATTATGTATTGTAATAGGTAATATGCAATACGCAAAGATAATGGCGATTTACACATACCATATATTTATTATCACGCTGTCTGTATGTTAATGGTGGGTGGTCCGACTTATCCGACTATAGTTCCATCAAGACCACACACAGTCTGAATTCATCACTACGTGAACAAGTTAAGCTACAGTTGCAACCCGTTATAACGCGGTCAACGGGGATTGTCGATCCCAGTAAAAGTCGGGGACCGTGCCATCATGTTTCGGGTGATTCTGTTTTAAAGATGCTGGAAACTGGGATTTGTTAAAAAAAAATAGCATCTAAATAATCGATACAATATAATTCACAGAATGAGAAGATCGTATTAAATCTGAATTCGCGTTACTTTGGAACTCGTTAAAACGGAGATTCACTTTATGATAAAGAACGAGCACACGCAGTAGTCTAAAACTGATTGCTCAAGTACTCTACTCAAATGATAAATCAAGCACTCCTCCCCCTACTCACAGTTCACATCTGACACCTGATGACGTCAATGTGATCATAGTCTCCCTGTGAGGGGCATTGTATTTGAAATATATCACTGAATCAAGATAGTCGGGGGTTTAAATGTAAACGGGCATGTTTTAATCGCCTTGCATACATATAATATTATATTATCGAAGACATGAATTATTGTTCTCAACATGGTTCACAATATGGACCCTAACATCTTGATATTGTTTTTATATAATATGGTGGCACGTCCCCACCGTGCAATGTATAAGGAGTGACTTTTACCCGGGTATAGTAATGATACTAGAAATACCGATAGCCCGCTCATGTCGGACAAGGGAAGCCAGCTACACTTTAAACTGTGGTGTTTGATCGAGGTTCCTTATAAAATATAAATTTGTCGCGAAAAAATTGATGGCTTCGTGATTATGTTTTAGTTATTGTAAGTTTCTTAGGCCCCATAAAATTAAGTTGTTTCTCAAACTTGTATTTGCTTGAGACAGGGAGTGCGGGCGGCAGGTCAAGTTTTGTTGTTGTTGTTTTTTTGCAAAGGAAGGGGCGGCAGATTGTTTTTTTATTCATTTTACGGAAAAAGGGGGCGGCAGGTTTTTTTTCACCAAGAATTTAGGGGGGCGGCGGGCACGCTAATAAGTAGGGGCGGCAGGTGCCTTTATCTTTTCTTTTTTGAAATATTTGGCCCATTTTAAGGGTTTTAAGGCTCATTTGCGAGGTATTTCTTGTGTGAGAGTGTGTTTGGGAGATGTTTTTTTAAACTCTCAATTTTTTATTTTTTCTATCAAAATTCCGGGTGATATTTTTTTTTTAACCTGCGGCCCCATTTTATTCAATGGGCACCTCGGTGTCGAGCATTGTGCTGTCATAAGAACTTATGTGATGAATGCCAAAGAAAGCACAAAACTATCAAGCGCTATGCTAAGCATAAGACTATTACAATATCTAAGCTGTCCCTATGTCCCAAGCACCCCGATGAACTTGTAACAAACCTGCCGCCCCCTCCTTGGCCAAAAAACCCTAACTAATTTAACCTGCCGCCCGCACTCTTCCTCTCAAGCAAATAATAGCCTGAGAAACAACTTATTAATTTTATGGGGCCTTAACAATAAAAAATATCGGATGTCTATAAAAAGTCCAATTTATTTCACCTTCATCTTTCATTAATAAAACAATTCATACATTCTTTAATCAAACAAAATTAATCAATCAATATCATAAAAGTGGCACTTAGACATGAATGATGAGTGTGTGGCGATGAATGAAAGAAGGTGAACCCTTGAAGTCGGATGTAACAAATTGTCATGATTAGAATGATGTCGTTCATAAAATCTCTATACATGGTTGGCATAAATGGCCACTAAGAGAAAACTATGAGAAATAGTTTGCCTTCATTTTGTTTGTCAAGTCCTTACATGATTTGGATTTGGTAATTTCAGCAGGTTGATGACTTTTAAAATGTATTGGTACGCAATAATACTAGTAAAGTGTGATCCTATACTACTAGTAAAATGTGATCCTTTACTACTAGTACAGTTTGATCCTATACTACAATCAAAGTGTGATGCTATACTACTAATATCCAGAGTAAAATGACGTAGGCAGCAGCGGCACATCTATCTTAACGCGACTTTAATCTTCATCCCGTTCTGCGTCTTCATCACGACACCGACCTTCTTCTCGACCTTGAAATCTGGGTCAAGGGCAAGCGTGAATCTAAGGAAAGAAAAGAATATATATGATGTGCATGTGGACAGTTAGTTTGTTTCAGCAATAATTGTGAATCTGCATTTACTCACTTTCTCAGAATTCTGGCGATAACTGATTTCTGTTCGTGCATTGCAAAGTTCTGGCCGATACAGTTTCTGTAAATATATTAGTGGTGGAACTTATAAATCAAAATCCCTGAATATCATGCGTCTTATATGTAGTAAATGTTATGTGTACCACTTAAATCATCGATAAAAACAATTGAATTTAGTGGTAGTACATTTATATGAGTAGTAAATGCATGTGAGTAGTAGATCTGACCTTGGCCCGGCTGAGAACGGAACGAACGCGTAATTGTCCTTCTTCTCTATATTCTCAGGGTCAAATCTGGACGGACGGAACTCCTGCGACAACAAATATACAATATACTACTTATAAGCTATATCTGACATGTCGTCTATATGATTCTACTGATATCTGAAGTGTTGCCTACATGATACTACTTATTTATGACATGTCGTCTATATGATACTACTTTTCATAGCGCCTTCCTAACCATATTACTATGAGTTACAATATGTGGAAATATAAAACCATCTAACTTACCATAGGTTCCTCCCAGACCGTGGGATTGTGATGTAGGTTGTAGATTTGTATGTCGATGATAGAACCAGGAGGTAAGGTCACTCCATCGATTGTCATCTCCTTGGTGGTTTCTCTCTCAATAAAAGGCACAGGACAGTGGAGTCTCATCGACTCCTTAATACACTGCGTCAGAAACTTCAGCTTGGGCAAGTCGTCCCTGAAAGCAGTACATGAGCTTGTTTTAAGTAGTATATATGTGGAGATAAAGGCACCCTATCCTTCAAAATCAGTATTGTCTTGTTTAAGAAGTTAACATATACATAAAGATAGCAAACACATTATTCCTTGTAAGTAGTTTAAGAGGTTGTTATAAGTAGTGTATATGGAGCAGGTAGTCACGTGCTACCGTCCGTGTAAGTAGTATCAGAACTGATAACCATTTATGTATCGATAAAATGTAGCGGACAGGAAGTATATTTCCCCAGGTTAGTGAGAAGTATATAAGATTGTTAGTAGTATGAAGTCAGTCTGAGTAGTATAGCTCGGGTTTACCAGAGGATTTCATCACTGTCGCGCCCCAGTAGTATCTCGTCTATCTCCTGCTGACATTGTTTCTGACTCTCCGGATTCTCCGCCAGGGAATACAGCGCCCACGATATACTGCTCGCAGTAGTATCATGCCCTGGAAACGTGAAGTAGTACATGTTATACACTCAAATACACATTAAGTTACTACATGATAATGAATTTGTTGTGAAAAAAAAGAGTGATATAGAAAAGATGAAGTTCGTCTTCATATAGGTCAGGTGAAGGAGGAGAATTTACCCTAAAATAGGAAAAGAAAAGAAGTAGAATTTACCCTCAAACAGGAAAAGAAAAGAAGTAGAATTTACCCTCAAACAGGAAAGTGTCGACCTCGTCCCTGATCTCCTGATCTGTCAGTCCCTGACCGTCCTCATCCTTGGCGGTGAGCAGTATATCCAGGAAATCCAGGTACCGTCCTTTCCGTGCGTTATCAATCCCCTCTCTTTCCTGTGTGATACAAATTTATGAATTTATAATAATATAAAAACAGGTAGTTTATTTATCATATGCCATTATCAGCGCCAAAACCCAACGAATTTTTTTCGTACATTTTTGTATTCAGTGAGCACCTTTTTACATTAAAAATAAATTCATTACTGAACTGTAATGTGTTCACGGGGAATCGGGAGATGGGTTTATTGCTTTTTATTAAGAGGTGACAATAGCTGGTGGTAATATTATTACATAGAGAAATACACAACCATTGTACAGTGACAAAGTGCATACTATAGTTTTTTTTTTAGTATTAAGCAATAGGGTTAGAACTGGTGCAAATTTAATAAAATATTCGAATTTAAAACATTGAACACAGACACATAAAACACAAATAGAACTTACCAAAACTTCTTTTCTTTTGTTGATGAGATTTTCTGAGATGGAATGCACAAATTCGCAGTTCTTTCTGAATGTTTTCCCCTCACCGGAGAAAGCGTAAACCCAATCAAAGTGTAACCATGGTTTCCTATAAATAATTAAAGTGTAACCATGGTTTCCTATAAATAAGCAAAGTGTAACCATGGTTTCCTATAAATAAGCAAAGTGTAACCATGGTTTCCTATAAATAATCAAAGTGTAACCATGGTTTCCTATAAATAATCAAAGTGTAACCATGGTTTCCTACAAATAATCAAAATGTAACAAAGGTTTCCTAAAAATAATCCAAGTGTAGCCTTGGTTTCCTATTAATTACCAAATAATCAGTAAAATAAACACAAATACAAGGGTGTAATATTCCCATATTCAGAGGTGTTTTTTAAAGCTACTCACAATGTCCTGTTGACCCAAGCGTCTCCCAATTCGCTAACAGCTTGGACGTAAGGGTGGTTACTGGAATAGAAAATACACAAAGATTGAAAACCCAACCAAACTAAATCTAAATTAGTGTTTTATTAATCTGTGATCAGCTTTCTTTTATATCCTGATTCATCATTCAAAGTGTCGTTGATAATCAAGTTTTATAATAATCAAATACAAAGTAATATTATTCCGTTATCATGATTTACAATTTTACCATTTGGTGAACAATCATTCGTGAATCTAATTGTGCTGCTCTGTGTAAAAATAGACGAAGAGGAGTAGAAGTGACGAATTTATGACGTAGTGAACGCACTTACTCCTTGGTTTGCACGTCATCCTGGTATGACATGGCGCATTGTAAGATGACGTCAAAAGTGCACAGGCTGATGTTGCCAAACACCTCAAAACTCTCCCCCGACTTGCTGGCCAGCTCCATCTTTTTCTGTGGAAACAAATAACAAGTTCGCGAATAAAATCATTTAATTCAGATGGAAACTATAGACCGGCAAAACTCTAAATCATAAATTAATGTGACACGCTGGATGCAAAGGTGTAGACTGATGCCTCTAGGAAATGCAGCCATGATAGATGCTAATTCGTTTGCATGCTTAATTTAAATATTAAATTACAATAAAAATGTCAATTTAACATCAGTATTTCACTGCACGCACCATGAATATTTCTGTGCACTGATTGTTGACCTTCATGTAAGGTTTCAGGATGTCGAAGTGGAACGCAGGAGTCAGCAGACGACGATTTCGCGCCCACTTTTTCCCGCGCGAAATCAGCAGTCCGTCGCCGAGCCAGGGTTTCCCGTAGCGATACACGCCGATTCCCATTGGCTTAGGCTCTGTAATATAACACACGTGATTCAAGTTACAGCAAATTGCTGTAGTAATATATAATAATATTGTAAATATGACAGATTAGGGCTCTGTTATTTTACTCTAGGGATTCCACTACTACTAAAATGTGACAGATTGGGAAAACTGAGATGATATAAATTACTGAAACACGCTGATAACTATTTAGGTTCAAAGATAATCATATATAGTTTGAATTCTAAAGCACAATTTACAAGGTATGAATGACTAAGTGATAATATAAACGGCCTGGCCTCACTTAAAAATAATATGAAATTATTAAGAATCAACATCATATTCTGCTTGTCATTTCAACAAAGGTAAATTATATAATTTTTCAACTAAAATTAATCTTTAAAGCACTTAAAATATATACATACTTAAAAGAACGGGTCCAATCAAATGAAAGCAAAGCCAAAGCCACGAAGCAAAGACAGACAGACAAGATGGTGTTGTAAGAAGATTGGCAGTAGTACATGGCAGTAGTGGTAAGAAGAGTGTTAGTAGTATGTGGTGTTAGGAAAGTAGTAAGGGAGAATTGATATTAATAACTGGATATGTGAATATTTCGCTATAAGGATAATAAAATGGCAGGGATTCACCTTCTACGCTAATCAAAAGTAAACGTGATATATAACTTGTTTTGTGGACGAGCATTTAAAAGAAATGATGGCCATCTTGCTATCGACTAAATGACGTAGGTGAGATGTAACTGACTCGATGACGTAAATGGACGAGTGGTGGATTGCAGTCACCGGGTAAGTGGAGCCGTAACACCAGAATACAGCCGAGTATTGGTGACAATTTCTAACATACATCTAATCCCTGCATTGATGGGATCTGGGAACTACATGTGCGTTCATCAAATGACCTGTCGTTGCGCTTATATACAACGCAGCGGAGCTAATACTTGGAAAATACAGACGTACTCGACTCTCTGTAAAGCAACATGAACTGTGATACTTTTGCCATATAAAAGCAGTGACGTCAAATGAAACCTCTGTGTAGTGACGTCTTTGCACACAGGCTTCTACTGTAATGACATCACACGAAGCCTTTGTAAAATTGACGTCATAGAAAGCCTCTACACAGTGACGTTACATAAAGCATCTGTGTTGTGACGTCACACGATTCCGCAGCACAGTGACGTCACGCGAAGCCCCAGAAGCCTTGCATATAACACAGTGTACACCTCTGACCTGATGATTTGAGAATGACTCCGACTGTCGAACCGTGGTTTACGATACTGACAGGATTGATGACGTTCATGGCGTAAAACTGCCAAACTCTCGGATATTTGACCACCATATCGTACATCCACTTGATGCCTTTTTCGTTCGCACCGGGAAACTGTGACGTGAAATAAATGATATACTAGACTTTTCAAAATCATCTCTTGATGCTTGACAGGCAATGCTTTCTTCTTAAAAGTGGGTCGATTTATTTTAAGATTCCAGACTGTACGCCTCCTGAAAGGGCAGCGTCCCAGTGGAATCGTGTGCACGCGAATGTACTGAGACGTCATCAGAGATATGCAAGCGCCACCTAGTGAGATTATGTGCTGCTTCCATAGCTAAGTGTGGCGGTGACCTTTCACTTATCAAGAAATCTCGGCAAAAGCAAATATTGACAGCAGACCCTCAATATAACGCGGGTGGTTGTAGACAAGCCTAAACACCCGTGTGTTATGACGATGGCAAATATTGTTTTCGGTGACCTCTGACCCGCGTTATAGAGAACATAATGTACATGTATATAGAGGGTGTACTGTATCATGTACATGCTGACCTGATGATTTGAGAATGACCCCGACTGTAGAACCGTGGTTTACAACACTGACGGGTTTGGCGGGGGTCGCATAAAACTGCCAAACTCGGGGGTACCTGTTCACCATTTCATACATCCAGGCTAGGCCTTCCGTGCCGAAACCGGGCATCTGTGACACGAAATATTAATTCACAAGTTATCAGTGTCCAATCGTTTAAAAGCATTCTGAGTTACAAAAGGAACGTAATTTTTTTTTCTCTGTATGGATGTACACATGTACCTAAGTATCTCTGCAACTCATTGAAGATCCACAGAATAAAATTTAAACTATAACAGCTAGCAACTATTTCATCTATCTGCTTTTGGGAAACAGTGAGAACAAAAGCAAAACGATGATAATCAAATAAAATTGACTATAAACACCATAGATATGATCTATCTAATGCCCTTTAAATGCTAACTGACCTCAAATAAACAAAGGAGAGAATGCAAACATCTTAAGTAGTATGCGAATTTAAACCACAAACAAAAGATTCAGCAAGCCGTACCAAGCCACACATATGCATGGAAGTAGTGACAACTCAGGTGAGTTTGACAGCTAGTGTAAGTAGTTTGATCGAGCAGAGTAGTGACATGTAGTGTGAGTAGTGTGTTCTCGGAGTAGTATCACACCTGATGATTTAACCACTAGCGCCACGGTATCCGGATGCTGGACGATGACCACGGGATGAAAAGGTCCCGCCCAGATTCCTTCTCTCCTCGGTCTCAGCCGACACTGGTCACGTAAAAACTGCAGACCCGCTTCATTAGGTCCTGGAAACTATAGACGAGGTCATTGTTAGCCCGGAATCATATAAATCAACACTCATTAAAGGGTCAGCCACTGTTAACTTGAGTCCATCTGAAAATTAACTCGCATCGACGCACCATTTGAAGCTCACGGATTAATAAGGAACTGCACATGTAGGCTACAAGCAAGCAGACAATGAAAACTGAGAGACAATTGGTAAGTAGTATGGGTTGTACTGTGAGAGCAAAGCGACCAGCAATACAGTCTGAAATACAGCCAGCAGTACACGTCATCATGTTTCATGCTAGTAGTGCAGCCTGTAGTGAGTCAGTAGTAGCGATCAGGTTAGTAGTAAAGCCAGTATTAATGATCAGGTTAGTAACACAGCTGGTAGTACTGATCAGATTAGAGGTATAGCCGGTGGTAGTTATCATATTAGTAGTATAGCCAGTAATAGTGATCAGGTTAGTAGTACAGTTAGTAGTACAGTTAGTAGTACATCTAGTAGTACAGTTAGTAGTGCAGTTAGTAGTACAGTTAGTAGTAACGATCAGGTTAGTAGTACAGTTAGTAGTACAGTTAGTAGTACATCTAGTAGTAGTGATCAGGTTAGCAGTACAGTTAGTAGTACAGTTAGCAGTACAGTTAGTAGTACAATTAGTAGTACAGTTAGTAGTACATCTAGTAGTACATCTAGTAGTACATCTAGTAGTAGTGACTATACCGGAGCTCCTCAGGATATCTTTACTGACATCCGGGTGAGTTAACAGAACGAGAGGATCGATGGCGCCGCGCCAAACTTGTCGTAACCTTGGATACAGTGACGTCAGCTTCCGTGTGAACGCCAGTCCGGCTTCGTTAGGTCCCGGATGCTGTGCGATTAACCAAAGTGGGGGGATTAATCAAAGTGGGGGGGATTAACAACTGGTATTCAAACAAGGAGGGACGAAACAACCACAGATGGGCATCAGAAAGCAACAAGATGTATAAGAATAAAATGTACTGAAAAAACAACTGCAGCTTGCTTCACGGAATCACGCGGCCAGAACTGCCCCAAAATGACAGACAATTCTTCTCACAGCGCTCACATTTGAATCTTGTTTTATTGTTCACCGTACAAACACATCCTGATGTCTCATTCGTACAGCTGGAAATTTCGATCATAAACCGACTGTGTGTTTCCAGCTCATCTTTGAACGTTGGGACGCACGTGCAAGGTGACCAACACACACATGTACTACTTCTACAGTGTGTTAACTACTTGTGATAACCTTACAGAGTACAAGTAGTACAGATATCCTGGGAACATACAATCAAGTCGCTGCATGAAATCACATGGGTGAAATGGAATTTCAATCTGACAGGACGCTACAATCTGTGAATATTCACGTCGAAAAGGGGTCCAGTAAATACAAAGTCCCTAGTCCAGTAATTAATTTGTAGCCTTGTGCAAGTAGTAGGACCGAGCTTTCCTATGCTACTCGTGCCATGATTAAGTAGTTTAATCAAACACAGTTTAAATATAATTGGGCGTTCTTAAGTACTGCTTTCTAACACTGCGGTAAATAAGTAAACAATTAGTAAATATACATGCACAGAGAGTATCTCATTCTCTGCGACAACGTGAATGGCCACACAATCAGCACCTTAAATATAATCAAAGCGCTAACCAACAAACGTCAAGTTAATTTACGACATTTGAAATTACCGGAAGTTTTGAGAATGAGCTTGATGGTATCATAATGCGAGAACGCTAGGAGGGGAATGATCGGACCTAGCCATACCCCGGCGACCTTGGGGTGTCTCAAGGACATGTTGTACAGGAACGCCAGGCCAGCCTCGTTTGGGCCGGGAAACTAAAACGACAGAAACCGCGTAAATTCTAAAACGTATTAACATAAACTTTCATTCACTTAAATAATGCACAATTATATTAATTTCACCGGGCTAGCAAATATCTGCAACAACATTCAGCGTTTACAAATTGCCAAAAATTATGACACAGAAAATAACTATTCATATCACAGAAGCTTCCGGTGTTTATACTGCTTACACTGCACGATAGTAGCATATATATCTATTTTATCAGTAGTACCACTGGACTTCCGCTTACACTACATGTAAGTAGCAAATGTATACATTGCAAGTAGTACCACCGGACGTACGCTGCTTACACTAAATGAAAGTAGCATACGTATATATTTGGGAAGTAGTACCGCTGGATTTTAGGATTGCTTTAAGCGTGTCGGGGTGGTGACAGTTGATGATGGGGAAGAAAGGGCCGATCCAGGCTCCCGCTACTTTTGTATACTTCTTCACCATGTCGTCCAGAAAGTCCAGACCTTCCTGGTTAGGTCCCGGAAACTACGTCATAAAATCACGTTAGATAAAGAAACAAACTATCTGTTGCGGCTGACTAGCGGTAAGGCTTGTAAAAAACATTTTGTTACACAGATAAGGGTTGCCACCGTCGTGTAGATGTGCGTGCTGTCTAGGTACGAGTGTCCATGTTTGAATACGAGTTTTGAAATTTAATATAGAAGTCCAATCTGGTGGAAACCAATCATTCACTGATGCCGTGGAGTAGACAATACAAATTTACAGTTCAGTTTAGACGAAGGGGGAAATTATCGCTATATTCAGCCTGGCTTTCAAAGACATCTTAGTGAATACCCAGGGAGATGAACTGGGTCACTTTTGGCGAATCCGCAGCCCAGGAGAATCGTTATCCATGCTGGAAATCTCTCAATACATGTCGGAAATACATGCTTGCATTTATTCTATGGGAATCATAATTACGAGAGAATCAAGGTTGGCAGAATTTTATTCCATCACGTTCTGTTCTCGAAGAGAATATGAAGACAGTAGATACGACCAGCCTATATGGAGTAGTACACAAGCGTAGGTTCTGCGGCCACAAGTGCCAGGATGTTGTGTGAGTAGTGCTGAGTAGTTGCAGTAGTATAATATTGATACAGGAGATTACCGGAGCTCTTCAGCAGCGGGCCACAAGTGCCAGGATGTTGTGTGAGTAGTGCTGAGTAGGTGCAGTAGTATAATATTGATACAGGAGATTACCGGAGCTCTTCAGCAGCGGGCCACAAGCGCCAGGATGTTTGGTGAGTAGTGCTGAAGAGAACGGCCCCCGCCAGGTTCGCTCTGTTCTGGGAAACCGGAGGAGTTTTTCCCGGTCGTAAGCCAAGCCGGCTTCATTTGGTCCGGGAAACTGATAAATGTGAGAGGCAACAACAATATCAATGGACACACAGAAGAATAAACACTTCCAGGATCACGTGTATGTAAAAGTACATATATGTAGCAGCTGAAAACTGGTTTGTAAACAAGACAATCTGTAACCATGGAAACCAGTTACCATGGCAACATAAACCATGGAAACCTAACTGATGATACTACAGTGAGTGATACTCGAGGTTAAGATGCGGCACCGTGATTTGGTGACCTGATTAACTGATAAATTCATGCAGACAAGTAATAGGTATTAGTACTTAGGCTTATTAGGTTAGGATGTGACAGAGGAAAGGATAAGAAAACACTGTGAGAAGATGAAGGAATGGAGGAGAAGGCCAACTGAGCTACACTAGTGACGTGTTATATTTTACCCGCGGTTTTGAGGACAGGTCCGCAGAGTTCCGGGTGTTTGAGGACGAGGACACAACTCGCTGGTCCCCTCCACACACCGGAAACTCGGGGAAACTTCGCCGTCTGCTTCCTCATAAAAGCTAAACCCGCCTCATTGGGACCCGGAAACTGAAAGGGGGCAGCAAAATAATAATCATATTTTTAAAGGTTTTAATAATTAATTCTGAGTATTTAATACGTGCCAACGCTGGATAAGGACAGAGGAAGTCAGATGAGATAACATGATGGTCAGAGCAATAAATAAAACACAACTTAAATATGTAACTGGACATTCTAAAGTAGCGCTTTCTAGCATTGTTGTAAATAAGTAACCAATTAGCTGTGAAAAATATTTTACTTATTTTCGAGACTACTTCTTCCTTATAAAACATGACAGACATCTAATATTTAATTTATATATTTTCATTCTATTATCAAAGTTTGGCAATTATTGCGACAGATTGTATCACTGTGTAGTCAAGTGAATTTCCAATCATACAAAATCCTGACGTCGTATTTTAATCCTGTTTTCGTATATTCGCGTATTTCCAGTCAGGCCAGTTCAGTGACTACCACATCGTTCCCAAAACAAAACACGGCATACCTTAGCGCGGACATTGCAGCGGACGTATATATCACAGCTTGGTTTTTAAACTTATTTTAATTGGTCGTACCAAATTTGGTTTAAGCGAAAATATCAGTGCTTGTATGGCGTCAAACCTGCATATCTTATCTATAGACTTTTTAAATAAAGCCATCTGGCGGACAGTAGCTGCAACTTACCAAAGCTGCGGATACTGATGAAATAATCGTGAAGTAGTATATACTACGAATACAAAGTAGTATGTACCCGAAGATTTAATGATTCCAGCGAGTGTTTCCGGATGACGGACAGAAACCTCGCACCAGAACGGACCGAGCCAAGAGTTGCTCGTCCTCGGAAATTTCAACATCAGGTCCCTCATGTGCGACAACCATTCCTCGTTAGGCCCAGCAATCTACGTACATCAACTCATCGTTATAATCCACGTCTGACCTGTTAATACAGTCGGGCCTCCGTGGCCATATAACGCGGATAGCGGTGGACAGGCCTAAAACCCGCGTTATATCGATTTAGAATCTACGTATATGAACAGGCCATTCTCGCCCAAGGCAAACCAATTCCATGTTCTACAATAAACCCTCTATACAACGCGGTAAACAAACCTAAAACTCGAGTTAAATAGATTTACCATATATTCTCATGGGTGACCATTGACTCGCGTTATAGAGAAACCTAATCGCGTGACACGGGAGATGCGCGTTATATAAATTCGCGTGATATAAAGGGTCTGATGTACTGTAAATGAGCTACGTCTTTAGACTCAGAAACCAATAGTTAAATTTCTAAACTGTCAGGGGCTCCGGAAATATCATTTCTGGTTGTCTGTATTAATTACACTTACATGTCGGATGAATAGTCTTATCGCTTCCTGAAAATCTTATAAAATTGTGCACATAACTCCTACATAAGACAACTAACAGGATCATAGAGACAGGGAGTGATACTGACTGGGGTGATGTAAAAACAAACCAGGAGGTGCTGAATAATTTTGGGGAAGGTAAATCATGAATGAAATACGTCAATTAATCAGATTGGTTACTTTGTAAAATGATTAGGACTTTAATTACATGCCACATGCAGCTGCTGTAGATATCCGTTACAAGGCGCCCCT
Source organism: Armandia brevis (assembly GCA_035585475.1). Lineage (NCBI taxonomy): Eukaryota > Metazoa > Annelida > Polychaeta > Opheliidae > Armandia > Armandia brevis. Next base: position 17,846 of record JAXGGS010144197.1, read on the forward strand.
CTATAACGCGGGTCTAGCGTGTCCCCCGATTCGTGTTTATGGTGTTCTCTATAACTCGGGTCCATATAAAGTACATGGTATCCGTTATAAGACGGTGTTTAGGCATGTCCCCCGACGACTGCCTTATAACGGATATCTACAGTATCATCCCTGATATTCACATGCTGCTAGCACTAGGTCTGCCTCTACATGTGAACGTTAAAACAGATGACGTCATACCCGAGGACCTGAGAATGGCAGAGACGGTTGTCATGTGACCACAGTTGATGACTGGATGCAGGGGACCGATCCAAGCAGGGAATGCTTTAGGATATTTAACCGTCATGTCAAACATCCACGCGAGGCCTGCAGCATCAGGGCCAGGGTACTTAAATTATACAAACTGTCATGTACATGTACACATATACGAGAGAAGAGACTTAATCAGGTATAGGTGTAGTCAGTAATC
>JAXGGS010144308.1:8060-18290 GCA_035585475.1 Armandia brevis
CGGTGATGTCATGGGTATTTTAGGGTGGTGTCACGGTGATGTCATGGGTATTTTAGGGTGGTGTCACGGTGATGTCATGGGTATTTTAGGGTGGTGTCACGGTGATGTCACGGTGATGTCACGGTGATGTCACGGTGATGTCACGGTGATGTCACTGCGATGTCACTGCGATGTAGCTACATGGACATATCATGGGAATATCAGCCACAAAGAACTGAATGTTTTTCGCATTAGTAGATATTCGTTTAACGGTGTTAGATGATAAAAACGTTCTTATCAAAATAATGAATCTACAGGCATGCGCACATAGCATTATGTGGTTTAGATAATCGTAGAGAAAGTTATTCTCGTCTAATACAAATGTCCTAATATAACAGCCGTCCGAACACTTAATTATCATACCAATAACTATAGATATTAGTATTGATTAAAGCTGCTTGGTATAATTGGTTCACATGTCTGTTTTTCATCCATCTGTCGTGGATAATTGTTACGTACTCAGTTAGCTAGATGACGCCGTTTCTCGTTATGTATAAAACCTATCACAATGGAGCTCGACATTACTGTGTTGGAGCCGGGTGTAAGCTTCGAAAAACGCAAAGGCAATAATAAGAAAATCTAAGAACTGTTCTGAATTACAGGCACCTTTATTTTACAAATTTATTTATTACAAGAAAAAGTATTATGAATTATGGAAGAAATATTCAGACATATATATATATATGTAAATCATTGTCAGATTACACAGAAGCCTAAGTTTATCATACATATATAGTTTTACTCTTCAAATATGACAATTAATGGACACATTGCTTGAAGCCGCAGAATATAGAAATGGATTAGCACATTTTGAAAGGTTTTTGCACCAGTTTGACAATCGCTTTTATAAAACATGAATGTAATCATCTCAGGAGCTAGGTATGATGCAGACTGGACCCAGTCATCCCCACATATGTCCAATGTCTTAATTTTGTCTGAATATATGCTAAAAGCCTTGCTCGATAACAGTGCTGGCTTTTCTACTTTGGTGTTTAACTGGTACAATAATTCGACCTAGTATGTGATTATATTCACTGTTAATTACCGCATTATCATTGGAGTTATTTTAGTTGTGACTAATCAGGACTTAATATTACAGCTAATAACCCGAATACACATTCAGTGAACGGGAAACATGTCCCGCTTCCTTGTTCTATGTAAAACATACCTTCATTCTCCGAACCAGGGCCACACATCTGGGCTGGGATGCATTCTGACGATTCCAGGATGGTCGTATTAAAAGAGTGAATGAGATCTTAAGCAGTCGATTACTGAATGAAATCATTAATTCCAGCAACTTCATAAAACTACACATTGACCTACTGTCTTTCTTATACAGTTGAGAATATGATAAAACTATCGATAAGTATCTCTTGGTGTGTGGACTTTGGTATATATTTTATAACTAAAAGCCTAGGTTTATTATTGAATAAAACTACTTGCACATAAATAATGATAAAACGTGAATTAATCTAGATACAAATGAATACGTACCTTTCTGACAAACAAATTCTTGTCAGATGTTACAATGATGCTGATAGGGGATCAGTCTGGAAGCTGTTTGGTCATCTTGCTCCCTCCACCCACTAGCTTTCTGTGGGTACATGTATGTCAATAGTCAGTGCTTCAGTAACCAGTAATTATTGTACTTTGGTAGCATATAGAGTGTTAGCAATACACACGAATTAAATTATTAACGATTGTACTATTATATTCTATTTCATAGTCATGGATTGTCTAAAAGAATTATTTACTATCTTGAACATATTATCACTCGTATAGACACGATACAAATCAGTCCAGTAACTGGCCAATTACTTATAATACAAAATGGCTAATACATGTGTTGAGTATGTTTTGAATAAGCATAAATGACGCCAATATATCACATCTTCTGACATAGCTCCACTATTTATGTAGCAGTTTTAGCTTACCTGTATACGAATATACACATTTATTTTGATACCAGGAATACGTGTGATATTAAAATTGCATATTGCCCCACATTCGGGTTAATATTCCGTCCATGTGAAAATACTTCAGACTGTCTGTTTCACAATCCACAATGGCATTCCTCTATTTTATCGTCTATTAGTGGTCTAGTAGTTTTCTAGAAGAGGTCAGTTACTGATTACGATATGTAAGGGGTTTGCAGGAGATACTGCGCTACACTTCAACGATCAAATACTTTACTAGTGCGCTATTAAAATCATCACACCTAGCTGTGTTTCGACTGGCTACTCCGGATTTTGTTTAATTAAATAGCTATCTCTTAATTGGATGTTTTACTATAAGTAGAGCTAGTAGAGTGTTTTGAATCATGTGAACAAGTAGAAATGATCTTCAACACGGTATATCCATTCTGTCAAAAATATTTAATCACAATAAAGCTTGTTTTGTATGAGTTATATGTATCAGTTAGCCAACTTGTTCTTACACAATTAAATGCAAATAACATCAGGAAGTTCCACAATGATGAAAATGAAAAGAAGGAATAGCTTTTTCAACATAAAAAAATGTACCGTTAATTGTACAAGGTTTATCATAGAAGATCCGGTAGTCAATTTATAATTGGAATTAAAATTAATAACATCCCTCGACAGCAAACGTGTTACTGGTATAAGAACGGTATGGTCATTGACGTATGCTAGCATTACTCCGTGCAGATTGAGGTGGATTTATGTTGGTGGCTGCAGCTTCTAGGGATATCCGGTAGACGTAGTCGGTACAACCATATCCGTTTGTGTCATGGCTGCGTTCGTAGAAAATACCGGGGCAGCCTGGGAAATAATAACATGATAATTCTGTGCGTTATATGTAAGTTATGGTATATATATCAAGGATCTACTGTCAGGGATAGTTACAATTACCTGGACTGGGATGGGATGGACGGAGTTTGTTTCGAAACCACAACAGCGAACTCCTTTACAGCAATTTACAGCTGCAACTATGTCCATGATAGCATTACTCACAGCGAGGGAAACCATCATTCCACTCATAAACCCTATCGCCAGGACCTGTTTATGTACATATATTATCATAACCAATGATACCGATACCCGTTTCATTAGGATAGTTTATCGCTGCATCTAAGTACAATCATTACTGGTGAACAAATGCTTCATTTCAGGTTTGGTCATGTGTGTATAAAATAGAACTTAAGTATCGCCCTTACTGCAGTACATTGGTTTTCACACATATGCATGCTCCCACAAGTCGTGATGGGACAGGGTGGATGCGAGCTAGGACAACCCCACCTGTACCGACTTCGACTGTCACGAATAGATATAATGCTAAATAGAATGATTGCTCCACACGCTACCGACGATACGATGGACAATCCCATGTGTACACTAATCTGCAGAAATAATATATGCACCAACATTGTTCTTCGCATCAAATACTCCTTTGACAGGTAATGAATATATCGTTCCCAACTTACCCTGCTAAGTGACGGAGATTTCGATGATGATATAGAGATGCCTGCAGTGGTCAGAATTCATTTTAATGTAAAAAATAAATGATCCATGATTCATCTTTTTAAATTCAGTTAAATGTAAAGTATCGGTTATTAAGTTAAATGATCATTGGTTGTAACTCTAGGTTGATAACTCACTAAAACGTAACTCAATATGCCAGCGTTGGTGATAGAGAACCAGGTGTGCCTAAAATGACAACTCATTAAAAGAACCAAAGTAGTCACAGCTGCTTGGAAGCATATAAGTATACTTCCTGTAATCATACGACCGATTCCCAGATTCCTGGCAACTTTGGTGTTGTAGGTGTCTGGTCGGGTGATGAAATGCCCGCTGAGATGTCCAACATGTCCATGGCGGTCAGCAGTTTCCGATGGAGGATTGTGAAAGGGAGACACCGACATTGCAGGCAATATAGAAATAGTGATACCGATCTAGTTCTAACTATGTAATTTCTAACTAGTGACACTGATTTCTATACTGATTAATGCAAGTGTAAGAAGATCAGAGCAAATCACTCATTCTCGAAAACAACTCATATCAGGTCATATAGTTCTAGTACGTGATTCATTTAATGAACAAGTGGATTCTTGACAAACATCCCCCCCCCCCCCTTGGGTAAATGATTCATTGCATGCACTTTGCTAAGCCGCATGTGTATTAGGCAAAGTGCACATGTCCTAAATTATACTTCCGCTTATTATTCATTAATCGGTGTATATCTTCTGTTGGTACATTGATCTTACAAGATGGTGTGTGCGTCATTCCTGTCAAACGAAATTAATGTGCTGGCTTGACTGTTCAAATTCATTTCTTTGTTACATGTCAAGATGTGAGGCTCTTCGGTTCATACATATTCACCTCATTAAGTATTACCAGTATCAGGCAGTCTTGACACTGAGATATCAAAGTATAATCGCTTTAAACAGATTTCAATGCGATCAACTTAGAGCTTTATCTTTCTCTTTTCATTGAATGCCCATGGTGCGGGAGAGAGACGTGTGAGCATAAGTTCTGTCCGGGTTTAAGCTATCTATAGGGCATATTGGACATGTTACCTCGGGACTAGCTAAAATCTAGATTTTAGAGTTAAGCTTTAACTAGTTATCTATTGTAAAACGTTCCAATCCCTGCTATCGTTGGCTGTTATGGCCCCGTTTACCCCTCCATTATGGTTGTTTTATCCCGGATTTGCCTTAACGGTTTAAGGTCTAGTAATTGCCACGGATTGGGTGCAGTCATGTTAAGGACGAGAGTTTGTGACACTCAAGCGTCAGTTAATGCCTTATTGTGGCCGTCTGAATAGACATGACGTCATCATTCATTACGTCAGCGACTTTGCTGTAATAAGGGTCGTTTTGAGAGGAACGAACAACTTGGGAAAAGGTCTCAGCGCTGCAAACGTTAACTCAGGTGACAGTACGCACTCAATACTGTACACCCCCACTCAGATCAGACACATCAGGACCATCATCTTAAGATAATCAAAATAGAAGGGTGCTGCTTTAAGTGGAGTTGAAGTCTTAAAAACAATTAGTTTAGACTGACATGAGAAATAAAATTGACTAATATGTCAAATCACATGAACAAGTAGGAATGATTTTGAACACGATATATCCATTGTGTCACAAATGTTTAATCATTACTATAACATATGATGTATGTGCATATACAATATAAACAAGTTGACGAATTTGATCTAACATGATTAAATGCAAATATCGTCTACAAGCTCGGCCCCAAGACGGTGAATACAATGAATTACTAGAAAGTGTTTCTTCATCGGAGCATCATGATTAAATTAAGCGTTTCGTGCGCAGTTAAGCTATTTAGTAAATGCAGCACACCTTAATCATGTATGCCCTCAAATTCAATTCATCAACATCTTTAATCACAGGATCAATGGCATGGCAAGGTTCTGATATCATCAATACGATAATTTTCTCAGCCGACTTACGAAGGGATACATCGGTATTTAGACCAAAAGAATAAATACACGCTCTTGCTATACGATGGTTACCCCTAGTTATTTCAAACACAAAATTGTCCCCTTAACCCCGGAACTCACGTTGATCGAAGATTCCAAATCGTTTGATAGCAACATATTGACATTACTGAACATCCCCTCCCCCCCTCCCCCCCCCCCCTTTGACAATTAAAAGATATAAATAAAAGGGTGTTTATGTGACTTATACTCCCTCGACAATCAAACTTGATACTTGTTCAAGAAATGTATGATCACTAACGGATGTTAGCATTGCCCCAGGCAGATTTAGGTGGATTCGATGTTGGTGGCTGCGTCATGGGGTGATATTCGGTAGTGGTAGTTTGTACTACTATATCCGGTTGTGTCATAGTTGAGTTTATAGAAAACACTGGTGTCTCCTGGGATAAATCAGCATGGTTACACAGTGCGTCATATGTAAGTTATGGTATAAATATATATATATATCAAAGATCTACGTTCAGGGATACAATTACCTGGACTGGGATGGGATGGACGGAGTTTGTTTCGAACCCACAGCAGCCAACTCCTTTACAACAATTAACAGCTGCAACTATATCCATGATAGCATTACTCAAAGCCACGAATACCATCATTCCATTCATTATAACCATAGCAAAGACCTATTAATATACATAAACGCTTGCATACCTAATGGTACCGAATTCAACAGTTTATCGCTGCGTCGTAAAATTATTACAAGTACACATAGACCTGAATTTCATATGTAAAAGTGTGTTCGTGTTTGTTCGGTAGGGAACTTAAGCACTCTTACTGCAGTACACTGGTTTTCACACATCTGTCCACAATTTTCAAGGGGGCAGGGTGGATATGAACTAGGACAACCCCTCCATTGGTACAGTCCTCGATCGGTCTCAGCAGCCCAAATGCTAAATAAGATGATTACACCACATGCTACCGCTGATACTATTGACATTCCCATGTGTACACTTATCTGAAGAAATAATACAGGTACTAGCATTTTGGTTCTCATTCAAAACTCTTCTAAAACATTTATAGTACCTCACTAACCTTGTTAAGTGACGATGTTTTTGAAATTGACAAAGAGATGCATGCAGTGGTCAGTATCTGTTTAAAAAAATCATTCATTTTAATATGAGGGATAACTAGCACACAATTCACATAATATTATTAAGAACCAGTTAAATGTAATGCATCGATTTTTGAATTTCAACGGTCATTTGTTGGCAACTAAAGTTTGATAACTCACTATCAGACCACCCCATATGCCAGGTTTGCGATGGGTAAACCAGGTATGCCCATAATGACAACTCATTAAAAGAACCAAAGTAGTCACAGCTGCTTGGAAGCAAATAAGGATACTTCCTGTAACCATACGACCGATTCCCAGATTCCTGGCAACTTTGGTGTCGTAGGTGTTCGGCCGGGTGGAGTAATGTCCGCTTATATGTCCACCATGTCCATGGCGGTCAACAAACTCTGGGGGGTGATTGTGCAGAGGAGAAACCGACATCCTGCAGGCGATGTAGAAAAAGTGATACCAATCTAACTAGTGATACTGACTACTCCACTGATTGATGCAACTATAGTGAGCTAATAACAAATCATTTATCCTCGAAAAACACTCAAATTGGGTTACCTAGTACTAATCCGTGATTAATGGAATGGATAAGTGGATACTTAAACAACCCCCCCCCCTCCCTGGATAATTGATGCAGTACATGGACTTTGTTAAACCATTAAGTAAAGTACACATGTGCTGAACTTGCACCTTCGCATGCTATTTATATATCTATGTAAATTGTATGTTAGCGCATTCAGATTACTAGATGGTGTGTGCGCCATTCCTGTCAAATTAAATTAATCTGCTGGCAGTCCTGTAAGTCAACTCTATATCTCTTTACGTGTCAAAATGTATCTGTTAAGGTTTATGAACCTGAATGATTGTAGACTGAATACCATTACTGGTGTCTAGATCAATTACACACTCTGACATACATATGAAAATCTAAGTTATGTTAGAAACAGTCAGATCAGGTGAACTTTGTCTTGTGTGCGAAATAGGGTGATCAGTAGTTAATCTGTTCTTTCTGTTAATTTCCATGGTGGGGGAGCGTGACAAAACTTGTGTGCATAGGTTTAAACCTTTTTATAGCACTACGACTAAGATCTACATGTCACGGTATATGGTTTTATGGATACAAAATTGTTGTCTATCACAACATGTGGTCCAAGCAAATTCGTGTTAAGCCGTTGGTAGCTATCCTTTGTTTACACCTTGTTAGCAGGTTTCTGCTATTGATTGGCCATTTTCATTTCCTAAATTTTGGTAGTTTTCTCTCGGATTTGTATTAATATATCGGACCTGGCGCCGTTGGTGAGCGGACATTTCAAGAATGACAGCCAAACGTGTGCTTGTGTTTATGTATAATTGTGACCCTCTGAACATACATGACGTCATCCGTCACCCCGTCAGCAGTGTACGGTGTCAATAAGGTCGTTTTAAGAGGACATATTAACAAGGGCAGAGTCTCAGCTCTGCAAACGTGAACTCGCGTACATATCTAACAATACGCACACAATACTGTACTCCGTCTTATTTCGCCCACTCAAATCATACATTTCAGGATAATGAATCAAGGATAACCAAATTAGAACGGCGTTGCTTGAAATGGAGTTTCAGTCCTTAAAACAATAAGTTTAGACTGAAATCCACAAGGAGTTTGTATATCCCTATATTTCTCGCATAACCTTTTGTTCGGTCATGACACCTTCATTTGTTGCATACATTCTAAGTTTGAAAAAAAACCGTTCAGTGTGGCTCAGTCTTTAGGACGACATCTATGAATGACCAAACTGCATGGCAGTCAAAGGGTAATGCAGGGATCTCTGCACTAGACATCAGCAAGCAAATACTTAACTCATGTACTATAAAATTGTTCTTATAATTTGACGGTATTGCCCGTAAATATAATTAGATTCACAGCAGTCTAAAAAAACCATAAAGCTGCGGGAACAGATTCTTCTTTAAATTGAGGATTAAAAATCACCTAAGTCAGTGCTACTTTCCATTTATCACAGTTCAGATCTAAATTACATTTGGCAGTGAAACATGTAGGTTTGTTATATGGGTGTATGCCTAAACAGTCGTTTGATGAAATATGTAATTAGTGCTCCATCAAAACAATACTAGCTCCAAGTAACACAAGTGCTAGTCAGCAGTGTATCCACTGGCTACTCCAGTTTGTAATAAAATCGATGAACTATTTCTCAATCAGGCAAACTGTTTGTATACAGGTAAAAACCTTATGTTCCACAAATATAACGTATTGCTGGATGTTCAACGTCTGTGGCGCCACCGGGTTGTGTTTCTATCTAATTTATTACATTTCAACGATATTATTGATTGATATATTTATCCCTTTAAATGAGATAGCATTTTAAATCATATGAACAAGTAGGTATGATATTGAACATGATTTATTCATTTTGTGACGTATGTTAAATCTTCAATAAAACGTACCATCTCGGTGTAATATTCATATGTTGACAAAATGTTATAAACAAGATTAAACGCAAAGTACATTAGAAATTTCCGCAATGATGACTTTCTGCACTAGGAAAATATATAGAGCATTGACCCAAATCGATAAGGTAAGATTTGGGCGGGCCATTGCATTATTTTGTTTATGAATAAAAAAAACTATGATCAACGCACATAGAAATATCCTTCTGCAGGTGATATCATGTAATTCACAATTGTCTGCGTCATCAAAACTAAAACCGGTTCTGAAACTATCGTCCAAATAATAACTTTCTAATTTTCCAACCATCTTTGGACCGTATTGAAACTAAATATTTTCTGACAACGATTTAGTGATCAATGCAAATCAACATGAAATACTGAGACGAATCTCAAATGTTTATACCAATATCTACTCATTAGTGTTAAAATATATTTTAAGTTAAGATTTTCAATCCCGAGTAAGATATTCAGTATATAACACACTTCTCATTCCTGTGTGTCTTCAAATTCATCATCAACCCCAATCACAAGATGCATGGGACGGCAAGGTTTTGAAATCATCAATACGATAATTTGTTTAGTCGACTTACGAATATGATCCCTAATTTACGATACATTTTCATACAGGCCAAAGAATATAAATCCGTGCTCCCGCTATACAAGCCACAAATTGCTTAAAATACTACTTTTCGGCCTAAACAATGGAACTCACGTAAACCGAATAATTCAAAACAGTTGATAGCTGATTGCTGATAATAATGCCCAACACCCCTTCCCCTTAAGCGTTTATTTATGATATTACATAGGTTTTTTTATGAGACTAGCTCGAAAGTACAATAGTTTCCCTCGACATTCAAACGTGTTACTGTATTACCACTAACGTAGGCATGTTGAGGTGGATTTGTAGTTGGTGGCTGCGGCATCGGGTTATATCGGGTAGTGGTAATCGGTTCTACCATATCCGGTTGTGTCATGGCTGCGTTTGATGAAAACACCAATGCATCCTGGGAAATAACATCATGATCATACAGTGCATTATATAGAGGTAAGGCTGAAAAAAAATAATGATTAGGGTCGGTGCGGCAGTTTTTTTTTTTTTTCTTCTGAAGACGAGGGTGCGGCAGTTTTTTTTTTTTTTTTTTGCCCGAAAAGTAGGGTGCGGGGGCCTTTTTATGACCATTTTTCGGATATTGGGGGCTGAA
>JAXGGS010144419.1:11506-33573 GCA_035585475.1 Armandia brevis
ATCGTGGGTACTAAAAACGATTCTTTAAAGCAGCAATCATATCATCTGTTTTGTCTGGTACCCTCCTTGACCGTACGAGACTGTAAGAAAACGGTGATTTATCCTGCCTCACGGAGAGCGCTGATGACCGGTTTATGTTGTTTCTAGTGGATGTTTTGGCGTACGACGGACCAAGGTTTAGCGTGAGTAGACTTGCCGGGCGGATTAGAGGCCGGAGAATGGGATGAACAGACGTCTGACCCCTCCCCCGGGCGCCAGAAGGCGGGGGGGGGGATGTCCAGATCGGGTGTCGGTTAGTAATTGGTGGGGTGGGACACACCCCGCTAAGTCCAAGCCACATGGCGGACAATGTGCCCCCTCCCAGTACTCACAAATAAAACAAAGTCACATGTTCTCCTACTTCACAGTTTATCTGTCAGGAAGATACCTGAACGTAAAGTTCACAATCCGGCCACGTGCTCAATATAAAATTGACGTTTATTGTTTATCCTCAGAGAGAGGACTAACGTTTTATTTTTAAGAATAATATTTGGGTCAACCATAACCTGTAGACTATTTCATAGTTGGGCAGTACATATTCGGTAATATGTTGATATGGATAAATTAAACGGAAATTCTAACACGATCCAGGTATCCCCTGGTACCAATCGATCACCGCTGGTGGGTACTATCGAAGATAGGTGGACGATTCTAAAGAGTTTGAGCCGAATCGATCAGTGACTGGCTCGCACCTGAGGGCGGTATCGATGCAGGAAGAGAGGGATTATTCTGTTTTGGGAGGTATAATGGGCAGGGATTGAGATCAGCCCCGGCTCACACGGCCGCCAAGTCGATATCCCACAATACCCGGACACCGATCGGAAACCTATCACCGCCGACACAAGACCGACTGGCCCAGTCAGCCCGCCAAATTTAAGTGTTTTCGCCCGGTAAATTACACATTTCATTTCGACAATTGACGCGCCATCGATTGGGGCTCGCGTGCAGCCAAATGAGACGCGCTATTGATGGCGAGATCCGAGGCGTATCCCGCACAATTCTAATCCGATAAAATTGCTTTCCTCCAGGTAGTCGCGCCCGACAGGGAGGCGGACGACCGCAGCATTTGTGTTATTAGAAATGTGTCACGGTTGACGACGCTTAGGCGAATAAATGATGAAACATCGTAATTACGAAATCCATTATTTGTGACTGGTAACCTCGGTTATAAATCTGAGTGCAGCTTAACGCAGTTTTTAGGTTGATGTCTCATCCAGCCGAGGCTGGTGGTCGGCTGGCGGCGGAGATTCTACAATAAAATAGATAAAATTCATTTATTAGTCTAACATTAGCGTACAATGAATGAGTATTGAACTTATTGTGGTTACTAATCTGGGATGATCCGTTGCTCAACAAGACAAACTGTGTAAATGATTAGACAGTGGCTCGATAGGTGGCATTACGTCATGTGCGCGCGCGATTGATTCCTAGAGTAACACCTTTATATTTGCCACACGGGGCAAGTCATCGAATTAAGTTTTCTAATATCCACCGTGTCATTTGATTTATTTCTGGAGGGCTATGATGACCAGAGAGTGAATGTATCTATTAATCTAAACCTCTTCACTTGTATCGATACGGAGCAGCCATTCATAAAGCCTCCATATTAGAAGGTGTTTCGATGAAAGGCAAATGGGGGATTAATATAGATTAAGTATAGACATTATCATACAGGTTTTCTATGGCCGTGTGCTAAGCTGGAAATCAATACATCCATGTGGGCTGTAAGTGTGAGCAGGAATGCAGGTGCCTCGATTTAACACTGATAATGATGACTTGTTTTGTTACATAAATCAGCAAACAAATAATTACATCCACACGCGTACTAGTATATACATGCTTATTAGAATACAAATGTATAGATACTTACGTGTAAACTCAGAAATAAAAAGTAATCATCCTGGCAGTGAACAATGCGCGAATGTTAATTGCTATGTGAGATACATGTATGATACAAATATTTACTTAATTGAAACGCCGTTGAATAACTCAGTGCCCGCATATATATATATAACAAACAACAACTTAATAGGTGGGCACATATTAACACATGATTTAGGTTGAACGACTGTGTAGCCCTGTGATTGATAAAGTGGGTATATTGTAGATGAAATTCCCATGGTGACACCTCCACTTTATCCTGAGGCCTGTTCCTCCTCCCTGCCTCTTCCTCCGCCCCCTCGCATCCCTGACAGAGGGGAGAGGGGGAGAGGTGTCAGGGACCCCCACACAACCCGATATCACGTATAATTACTGCGCATGCCATTGTTCCACCCTGCAAACTTCTCAGATGTACCCCGAGCCTGGACTCCATTAAACCAGCGGGGACCTCGTCTCCTCCTTTAACTCCCCTCATCTCATTGATAATTCTCCAGCTTTTAAATTACTCGCCGCGATATACTAGACGTTGGTCACCCGGGGCACGGGCTTTAGAAGGCTCGGTGGCTTACATGCGCCGTTTCTATCGTTATTGTGTGGCCTCCATCAGCATCTAAACCTCGCTGCGGGGTCGGCAGAGATTGTAAGCCTGACTTCACAGAGTTAGTAAGAAACTTGAGGCTCCGCATGAACGTAATTGGTAAATTGGGGCCCGTTCATCGGCCCGTGATTATGCGGTTATCGAGATTCAAAGATCGTCCCATTGATCTTTTTCTCGTCTAATTAAGGAGCGGAGGGTCGACACCTAAGGATATCCTCCCTCCGACATTACAGGCAGAGAGTGTGTTCACGTAAGCGTCTTCAGTGTCACCTTTATAATCTAACCGATTTCTCATCTGGGCGATCTCTCGTTAACGTCAAAAAGTTGCAAAAGTTTCAGGACAGGAGACACTTGCTTATCGTGTGTTTGTAGTGGTTTGTCCGGCAATCTACAACCACATGAAAACTTTCAGTTGGCACGTTGTCCATTGTCTATACCAGATTGAATTCGCTCTCAAATCTATTTAATGAGGGGCTAAAGTATTTGACAGATTGACTCTCACTAGGATGGTATTAAACAAATTTAGAAATTTAAGCCGCTTTGCCGATGCTTAAGTCACTTTTAAGCACCATATTTAGAGGACTTTCAAACAATACATTAGCTTTAAGCCGAGGCACTGCCAGCTTCCTAAGCCTCTCCCTCCGCAGTTCTGATTGGTAACTCAAGATAAAAAAACACCCATCAAAGTCCTGACGCAAATCATGTAAATAATAGAAGGCATTAGATTAAGCAGAACGTCTCCGGCATTTATGCGGGGATCACGCCCTATATATCTGAAGTTCATTTCCTTGGCACTTGATATATGGATCATGCAATATCTCCCAAGCTTCGACGTCTCATAATGACACAAATCGATAATTCCTATTTCGGTTCCTGTGTTGTCATTTTCTTATGCCCCTGATAGCTAGTTTCATTTTATAGGATCGCCTGACATGTCAAAACAGATACACCGAGATAGCCGAGGTATTATTGTCACGAAATTTCGGCTAATCTTTGATGCCTGTTGTCGACACAAACTTCACTCACAAATTAATATTGCTGCCGAAATGTGAGCCTCCTCGGAATTAGAGAAATTTGACGTGCCAACGCTCGGGCTTGGTTACATTATTGCGCCTGAAATTGGCTGATAGGTGTCCGAGGGGGCAGGAATACACACAAAGACGCTTTCGTGATACAGCCAAATTGTAATTACATATTTTCGCAGACGACATAACTTTCCGTGACTTGGTCCGCCAAATTATGTTTGTAACTTCCATCATGAGACGGTCTCGAGCAACGCTGATTAATTTAATTTCTCTCGGTGCAGACAGTCACACTATAGGTTAAATTCACCGCCAATACCCTTTTTCATCCTTTCAAAGGAGCGATGCGATTTAATGAATGGAAGAAAATTTGATAATTGTAGCCGCAATTTTCTCAGTAGATATCTAGCGGTTGAACCATATAATTTGGGCACTTTGCTCGTAAAGCCTATAACGTTATTGTCGCTATTTCTCTCGCCATTTTGCGCATAGAAATGACGGTCATTATCTGTCAATTGTGGGCAGTAACAGCAGGAGAATCTGCCTCCTCCAGTCTTACAGCTGCACAGCGTAAGCTAGATATTCTTTGTACCGCTTAAACCTGTCCGGAAATGGGATGTTGAATATAAAGGTGCAGAATTGGAGCAAGTGTAGTTAAGACAAAACGCGTCAATTTTCTCCATGTATTAGTTACCTTCATTTAAATTTAATGCACGGAGACCAAATACTGTTTTCGTAATGCTGAATATTGTTTTCAAACCTGCCATGTCAAGCTTCCGTTTGAAGAAAAACATGTCAAACCTGTTCACGTAAGAAGGAAGTTTGAAATCAATCTCGAATCAGTAATTTAAACTTATTTGGGGTTTTGTACCAGATAGCCTAGACCACAAAGCAAGTGAACATTTAAATTTCCAAAATGGTTGGAACCTTTCTAGAATAATTAAACATCGCATTTTCTGCCTTTGAAAAGTTAGAAACTATATCAAATCTGAATTAACAACAATGGTTTGAAACATTGAGCGACGTTGATTCGACTCCGACACCCTCCGATCATCTCGAGGGTTCGAGCATCAGCCAACCGCAGCAGCCGCATGGGAGGGATACGGGCCGCGCGTTTAATTGGCCAATGAGTCAGAGGGAACGCAAAAATTGAAATGCGAGTCCCTCCCAATTTTGGAGTGTGGTTACAATCTTGTGTCTGTGAAAACAACACCCGCGGTTTTTACAAGAGGCAAACTTGTCACAGAAGATGACGAGGATTTCCTGTCGTCTGCGTCTCAATCGAGATACCATCGCTTCTCATAATAATAAACTCGTCAAAACTGACGCACGGACATTAGCAACTTCTAGTTTTTCATGGTCGTTCTTTATCAGTTGTACAAGCGGATTTGTTCCCCTCGGTCTGTCATTTGTAGAAGGGCTGATAACATCTTACTCTATGAAGCTGGCAGATTTCTGTGAAACCGTAGCGAGGTACTTAAACTTTCCCAATAGAGGTCACTGATTCGTATCGTTAAATATCGCAACAATAACCATCTTTGTTACGCTGACAGCCCTTTTCTATTTTTTTACCCCCACTTAGAATTCACAACTCCTTGATCTGATTTCCAGCGTAGTTAAAGCCACTTATATTCCTTTTAATTAAGTCAAGGGGGAGTGAAATGACAAGGTACCCACTTTGTTCATTTCACTTAACTCGGGTGGTTTAAGTATCGAGATGAAGTGCAACAATGTACGACGATGTCAACAAAAGTTTATAATTTCACCCTAAATTTCAGACCGGCAGATTTTGCCAAATGCCGCATGAACATTGATGAGGTGTTGTTCTGTTTTCACACATACATGGCGTCTTGATTTGTTTGGGAAGCATGATAGCTTTAACAGACACAACGAACAATCGACATTTATCAATATAAAAACATAATATTCAATACTTCAAAGCGTTTGACAAAGTCCAGATTCATGATCCGGTTGATGCAAAATCCGGCGACCGAAAAGACAACGGTGTCTCGTCCATTGTTTCAGGGTCCTTGAGATTACAAGTCTGCTAAATGGACAGGTGAATTGTCTGTGATTTGTATAAGTCTGCAACAGAGCCGCGGTTCCAAAAAGTCAAGTACTTCACTAATTATCCGCTGATGAATGGTAAATTAGATGGCCTGCTGACACTCGCCTTTCATCGAGAACACAAGAGCGGATTCTATACGTCAACATTGTAAAAAATTCATGTGAACTGACTAAATAAGAAATGATGATTCTTTGCTCGCACGTCAAGATTTCCCGTCGCTCTGCGCGCAGATCCCGGGGCGAGCTGTGTGATAGAGGCAATTTTAATTAGCGCCGGTGAATTATGTATCAATCTCCGCCGCCAAACGACACCGGGATTATCATGTATTATCCATGGCGCCGACAAAAGACCAGCGGTGAGAGACTCGCTAACACAATCTCGCATTCCGCAAGCTTCTCCCCTTCTCAAGAACTTCACAAGTGCCCGCGTAATTAATTTAATATCTGGCTCCCTTTAATTTGGACCTAATCAGATATGGTAGTCGAAGCACCTGCACTTCTTTGTTAGCCATCGATTGATGCGAGGGAAAGCGCGCGAAGAGCCACGAGCGGGGCTAGGGTTGCTCTCTCGGCAGGCCTCAGCCCGAACAAACAGCCATTCGATCTGAGAAAATTAGAACCTTTGGGTAACTCGATTCCCCAACACCGAGAGTAGATTGATACAGGATGATGAGCTGTGTAAAAATCTTGGCGTGAATGCTCTCGTTGCATCAGCCGGAGGGTGTGAGGGCCCCTCTCCCCCCTCTCTCCCCCTTTCGTGTTTTCTGTGCCTGTGTCTGTGCCCAGCATGCTCATACTAAAACTCGGAGGTGAAGTGCCTCGAGCACGTCTGCCCGACTCTTCAATAAATAAACCCAATCTTCACCGCCGGCTTGGTCATTTCTTTGTCAATGGTCGGGGGCAGAATGAAATAGCCCTGGAAACCATGGGGTGACTTTCAACAATGATTTTACGGCCACTCGGGTTGAATTTAAATTCTAGTTTTAAATCATGAGACAGGTGGGTAAAGTTACTTGAAATTAAGTTCCAGATTAAAGTTCTCACGGTCAAAAAATACTCAAAAACAGTGGTTATATAAATTCAAATAGTTGACCTCCATCGCTGATTACATAACCTTATATAGAGAGTGCAACTGTCATACAGCTTTAAGTACCTTTCTGACCATTCAAAAACAGTAAACAACCATACATTATTAATCATTACTTTTCAAGTGTTAGGCTGTGGTAAAAATGTAGCAATTTTAACAACGATTTTCCGAATTTCGGTACCAACTGGCTGGATACAAGTAAATATTCATGTGCTGTTGTTAGTTTCCTCGTATTTTAGACGATTTTAACCTTAGTAGTTATAGTTCATGTGTCTAGCAGTCTATGGATTTATTGGGAAATGTTACTCGTGACAGGTAGAATACAGGCCTCCTTTTACCCGTCACATACTGTGCAGCAATAACCAGTAATATATATGTCCCTATCACTGACAAAAAAGCTTTGATCCACGTTTATAGAATCCTTTCTACGATTATCAAACGGGGAGAGAGGAGTTATTAGTTATTGGATCGTTCACTAAAGAGAAACAGGTCATGGATTTGTGTTATTTCACCCGAAATGCCTGCCAAGACAATGCACGGGTCGAGCGAATACTCGCGGAACGTGGAACTAAGCTGCATCGGGGCCTCTTCATCGGCAAGGAATCGTTCAGGGGTCAAATAATCTTCTCCTCGATGGTGTAGGTCAGCATCGATCGGCCTTTTCTCCCTCCCTAACCCCGCTGATTGATTTCTTCCTCTCGGTAAATATCCCAGAGCCCCTGCCCCCGAGAATACCACACGTCCGCCCCGACTTGACTAACTCCTCATTAATGTTTCCTCAAGTACGATAACAGCAAAACAATTTCAACTCGTTCGCAGTTACATTGTGTCATCGGAAGGCTTTAAGGGGCTCGCCTTACACGTGTCAAGGATTATCAAATTAAGGCGAGGTGGCTCCCGATGAAAGACGAGGAACAACTATGTGTACGCGTAGACGGAGAGTTAATTGAAGCGACGGGAAGTGCAGTTGTTTTTCAGCAATTGGGTCTATAGGATGTTGTCTGCATGGAGAATTGAGGAGCAATATTTACTGGACGATCTCCGAATTTAACAGTTACCTCAGCGTAATCGCCTTTCATCGCCTTTACGTTTTTCAATTCAATACCCGTTAACAGCACTCTGAGGTCACACAAAACCATTGTAAAAGTGCTACAGAATTTCACCGATTGATTTGTTAGAAAAGTCTCTAATCTTGTTTGGTATTAGGATGTGTTTTCCTTAGGGATTGAGATATGCGTGGAGAATAACATTATGCGATGAAACTACGATAAAGCAACCCCTTTCAGGAAACACTTTGAGCTTGAAGGCCGAGTAAAATTACATAAACTTTTCAAAGATAATTCTCTTTATTTTTCAGATAACTTCTACCGATAGTCATTTGGTTTGCATCTCTCGCATATGCACGTTGGTAACCACGCCGAGACTCGAGTGTTTATTCAGCTTCGACAAATCACCAAGCAAGCCGTCTTGTTGTGAAAAGAAACAAGCGAACAAACATGAGAACAAGAAGATGTTTTAAAATTCCTTTGACGATCCGTGCTGGGGGTGTGACACTTCCAGCTTCGTGTTTCACGTAACATTGTCGTAGCGAATTAAATACCTGTTATCTTTTTATTTGGTTTTGACACTTGAGACGCCATTTTTATTCATCAGTGCGGGGAATATTCCCGTGACTTTGCGGGGATGAAGGTTACAGATTGCCTCTTGGTGAGAGGGAGCAGCTCGCTAACAGCCGCCCGAGCTGTGATTTCCCGGCGAGTTTATCATGTGCCGAGGATTGAACACCGCTAACGTGTCAGGAGATGGAAATAGTGGATCTGTTAAAGCGTCTCATGGGCGGGGATATGCACCTGTCTAGGACACGATTATGACAAAAGTTGCGTGAATTGCTTACAAATCACGCGATATTCCTTCCCGAGGCGCTCATATCGTCAGCCGCCACGTTACCTGGCTGTCACTAAATCCGGCAATCTGAATCCACGGGTCAGACGACAAGCGACAAGTCCCGGATGATTGACGTATCTTTCTCGCGTTCTGCCATCGACTCGGCGAAACTTGACAAATCGTCTGACAGAAATGAAGCTCTAGGCTAGTTACATCATGTACGCCTGATAAATCAAATAACTTGTTCAAATATGATTACGATAATTTAGCGACAGGCTAGCACCCCTGTTTGCCCCTGTCAGGGGCCAGTTTTGAGTTACTTGACATAACGGCCGGCAACTAATTCGGTGACCAGTGATTAGACCCTGAGGGCAGGCCGAATACATTAACAAGCACCGCAAGAAGATATACACTAATATTGGTGGCAAATATGAGGGACAGAAAATAAACCTCAATAGTTGATGCGCCATACGATTCGCAGTAGGTTCCATGCTCTATTTATTTATTCGCTGCATTTATACCCCCTGGCCATCACATATTTAGAATTCTGCAGGCTTATTTTATTGTTTAGGCGTTCATTAAGTGAGTTTCCATGGGCTAAATCTAATATCCGTTTCAATCAGAACTTTCACTCCTCTCATTTGCAACAAATAGAAGAGTGGGTTTGAGCCCGAATCTTTTTGTCTGCCTTCCTCTCGCCTACGAAAACTTTCAAGCTCCAGAAAATTGCACAAATGGCTCTTTTCATTTTTCCGCATCGGCTAAACGTAATGAAGTTTTCCTTGGCGATTCTCTGCCTAGAAGATCCATGTTTCGGGCTTTGTGGATGAATACAAATGTAGCAACTATTCTTGCAACGAATCATCTATTGCGGTGCAGTATTAAAGGCGGTGTCTTGCAACAAACCGACAAAGCCTGTAATAGACATGTTATTTCTACATTCGCATCACGTTCCGGGAAGATGAACTCGTGTCCGCTGCGGGAAACGATGCAGATTATTGATAGCAATTGCAGGCGTCTGAGATGAATATTGCGTTGTTAAAAGACCAAGTGAAAAAAACATCCCTCAAAATAATGGTTTTATAGATCAGCCTTACGAAATCAAAGTAAATTATGTTTTATTTCATAAAGAAAATTAAACATATTTTGCTTGTGCCTCTAATTTGAGCTGTCCTAACGCTATCCCTTGGCTGACCTCTTCAATTTAGCCCCGGCAATTAGCGGGCGATTTATTCACCTGATAATTCCTGCCCCTCGACGTGATCAGCAAACAAAAGATGTGATCACTGATGAGGCGCACAGCTTCATCACCAAGTTTCACCATCAGTTGACGCCAACGCTTTCATACCCGGCCGACATAATCCCTCTCACATCCGGGCCCCTGCACGTAACACTGTGAGAGCAGACGACAGTTTGTGAGATGAGCGCGCGTGACGCAGGTGCCCCTCCTATCCGCGGGTGAAAGGAACCTGTCGAGGCTCACACCTGAGCACCCCTCAGATGAGCAGCTCCTAATCATTGAACTTTAAGATTAGTTTGCCGATTAGAAGCGATCTTAGCAATTGTGTGAAACTAATCCAGGAATTAGTGGCTAATCCCCGGCGGTCGCACCTTGAATGTGAATCGTTTAGCTTTTCTCCAAGGACGAGGTATTAAGCCTGAAAGAGTCGCTGAGAGAGGCTGAGCCGTAATATTTTTATGATTAGCCCGGTTGTTATTACGCCACTTCAGCTTAGAGAGGATTAAACGCTTGTCGATGGCGAGGCCTGAACAATATGTTTTTCCGTATCATCTGGGTGATGAGAGGTTTTACTAATACCAATATACACTTAATGAATAGCTTATCAGTGTGTTGTTTCCCCATCCATAGAATTGTGCTATTGTAATCTTTGGTCGAAAAATTCAAGAATGAATATTTTTGCTAAAAACTAACCTAATTCTGCTTCCCAATGGTGTTTATTTCAAGGTTGCAGGGTTCAATGAGTAAATCTAGGAACATGCACATCGATATTAGATCATTTCGACCTTAAAAGTCAAACACTTGGCTCAGTTAATATGTCAAAAGCTATGTTTCTCACCAAATGTTGAGACTTCTTGTTTTTGCCGTATCTTTTTCCTACCTGCAAGGTAAGATATGAACAGTTTTCGGGCCGCAGTTGCTTTGAAAGATAGCCATCTGTTTGCCGGTAACCAGACGCACAAAATCCACCCGACCTATCCAAAATAACCTCGACCATCTTGCTTAACACCGATTGCCAGGACTCAACCTCTAGATCTCTCCCCTCGAGCAGCAATCGGATATGAAATTCGCCCGGATCGGAATTCCATCGGATTAGACGTCTTCTTCCTCTGGAGTGTTTGCCACAGAAAATAGATACTTTCTCGTATTGAAACGCGAGCTTGTTCCTCGGTCGGAGTATGTGGCTTTGTGTAGATTGGAGCTGACTAGAGACTTAGCCAAAGGGCAAGTAGGGACTATTTCAGAACCATATCCGAGAAAGCTGATCCGCTAAAGCGTGTGAAATTGACAGTCGGAAATACAACATCATATCATATATCGGGCAGACTCTTTTACAATCGCGCCATGCGAGGGTTTATCTTCCTTCAGGGCGATAGGGCCCTCGGTCACATGACTGACAGATATTAGAAAAAGCCCTCGTGGCTTGTGGTCGCTCTCATTTGTTCAGCAAATCCCGCCTTTGACCGGGAATGTCGCATCGAGTTATCTAGACGGGCGTCAGAATCAAACGACACCGAACCTCTGTGAAAAGTTTGTTGTTTTTTATCCTGCTGGGGGTGGTTAGCGGTAATCTTTCACCAAATATTCGGACATCAAGTATTAGTTTAAGTAATTGCTTCCACCCAATATGAAGTTAGCATGCCGGGGGCCACTTCTGTCCCACAGCTTATTTCGATAGAATTTCATCGAATTGAAAACCTGTATCGGGAGATATTTATCTAGGATCATATCCTGTCAATCAAACGACGAGATGAAATCTAAATGCAGGTTACAGAGGAAATAGGGAGCGATAGTCTGAGAAGAAAAACTAAAGGTCATGAGTTCAAATATGTGAAACGCTTTCTTCCTGAAAACGTGTGAAAAATTATTTTGATATCTCTTGAGACAAGTCTAGAATTTTCTGCTTTTGTTGGAGGTTAGGGAAACATATATAATTATTGATATTCAACTAAACTCCTAGTCCCATATTTGTATGAAAAGATGCGATGAATTTTAAATAGGTATTATGGTAATACATCATAAGACTAATTGAATTAAGCTGTTAGTGGGATAAGCGGGTGTCGCTGGTGACGTCATCACCCTCTTCTTTTGAAGTTCATTTAAAAGTTTAATGTTTAAGTAGGACCCAGCGGAGGGACAACAATTACTGATGTTCTTCTCTCCATTGTTATAGTTATCTGTGCACAGATGGTGAGTACGTGTAATCGTGACCCCCTCACCCCAGCCCTGCCCGTGTGCACACCTTTTGTCGTCAAACACCCTGCCAAATAATACACCACAATGGCGGACACACTTCAACCCCCACTGCGGCTGCGCAAACCTGTCAATTTCCGATCGTACAATTTCACGCTGCCTTGAGCATGTGATTGTAGGGGAGGGGCCATGACACCACTGTCGTCTGCTAATAGATTTATTTGACCTTTTTGATACCGGGCCCCAGTTAAAGTGTTGCCCAGCCACAACATTATCATTCTTCAAGATCCTTAACCCCGTATGAAGATCGATGATGCTGGGGCTGAGACTAGACTCCCACGAGGAGAGCATCTTCCCCGAGCGAGAAAACCAGACAGAAGGAGTGCCCCTCTCAGCCTCAGCAGGATTTACTAAACTCAATGAGCTGCCATGAATATGCGGCATTGAAGAGCGACAGAATAGAGCATAAAGCCTGTTACGGGGATAAGTTGATGGAGTGGTGGCTAAGCAGGCAGACAAATGTATCGATTGAAAAAGTGTGAAATTTCCCATCAGTAACGCGGTGAATTATGAAAATATCCCGCTTCTGGGCGGGTGTTCATTCGGAAAATGGCCGAGTTTGTTAGATAGATGGAAGGCGTTCGGGGGGCCTTTGTCATGGAAGCCTTCCGCCAAATCCGATTTGAAGGCGAGCATTGGATGAAGAGTAATTCGGGGCCTGCTCCGGGACAACTGTCATAATTTCGGTTATTGAACTAGAAGGATGTGTGCATATCGTAGAGTGTCTGAGTTATGCACCCTTGACGTGGATGATGGCTGCCCACACGAGGTGATCACATCCGAGAGAGCGAGTAGTAATGCGGGCAGATCACCCTAATAATTATTACATTCCCGGTAACATCGTAAGCGTTCATAGTGACAACGTCGGTAATTCGCCTTGTCACTTTCTTGCCCGCGGGCACCGGTTGTCGAGTATGAAAATAGCCGGGAAGCAAATTGTATTTTTACTCGCCCTCTCTCGCCAATTTGAGGGGAATGACGGCCACTTTACATGGCTTGTCGGTGGATGAAACCACACAAAATGAGTTACCCATCGCTCATTACCCAGTCCCACTCGGGCTAATACCATCATAATAAGCAGACGACAGAGCATTTGGTATTCTACGAAAGCAATATGACAAAACCGTCTGATTATGCCATTAGATACCAATTCAGTATAATCATCACAGACTTTGAATTGGGCGGAATAACTCACATCAATAGCTATTTTATACAGCTCATTCGGCTGCTCATCAAATTTTGATGCCTTTTGAATGGCGTCGCCCACTTAATCCGCTCAGTTGGCACATCGCGGGGCGGTTTGCCGGAGTTAAAGATGGGGCTCACGTCCGCTTGACAATAGCCTCATCTTCAGGTGTCTGTCCCTGACGCACTCCCGATACACAAACCCCAGTAATGGATATTATTCAACAATAAACCCCGCGCCACAAAGGCGATTAGCTGCCCACAGAAGGAGCAATCGGAGAGCTCGCCTTCCTGTATTATCGCCTGTCAACTCAGGCAGCCTAGTACTCATCTCCATCTCTTTGTCAAGTTCGCGCGGAAACTTTTCTACCCTTTCCTCGTTCGTGACCCCTCTTTAAACTTTAGCGGCGTGTCATCTCTCGCCCCCGATCAGTCCTTGAGGTGGATATAAACGAGATTGAAGTCTCGGCCGGACAGAATTACATTACGGAAACGACAGAGCGTCAGGGAAACGTGTATGTGATGGAAATTATAAGACGTGTTTTTATATGACTAACCGGTAGGAAACGATGTGGGTTCACATGAGTATCGGTTTCTCCGAGGATGGTGGCATTTTCTGAATGATTGGGTATAAAGGGACAATGTGAATGGCGCAGTCTCCCTGTTTACCGCACATTTCTCCACATGCCCGCCACTCGCGGCCCTTTCCCACGATGGATGCGGTCATTTTTGCGCTTTCAGCTACGAAACGAGAGCGAATGAAGGTAATCAAACTCGGTGTAGTTGACAGTAATGGAGCTTATTTTAACACGGCGATTTTTTGCACGTATCGCCTACAAGTGGTGACAGGTTCGCAAGTTTGTCGCCTCGGCTCGGCTGAGGTGGACAGCGTGGCGACACGATTCACGGCGTTTACCGCCACCGAATTTCGTTACAAATTGGCAACGATTATGCTTAACTTGGCACAGGAGTCGGGCGATCGCAAAGCTCGGGCACGATTGATCAGCGGCTCATTGACCTAACAATATCTAAACAGGTTCCTCTCCAACAATGAGTTGTAATGTTAGAGCACAGGAAGAACCGGATAATAACAGATCGTATACTAATCAGCGACACGCCGCAAAGCGACACACACACTAGTCGGTCAACAGATAATACCAATTACACCTGATGAGCTGAACTCGATACCTTTTTTTAATTACTCAATATATATAATAGACAACGGAGAACCAGTGTGGACATGTTTGTCATGTTATCCCACAAAACAACTAATTTATGCTAAACTGGTAAACTGATCATTAACTAATCCTGTATGCTTATGATCGGGTATCCTACATTTATGTATTTACAGGTATTTATCTTCGTACCGTGTTCGCCGAGGAACATTGTGGTGGCGCGCGGATAAGTTTAGCCAGATTTACAGCCGGTTTAAGCCGCCTGTAAGCACTTACCCCGGTGACTAGATGGAGGGGAAGCATAACACATTCCACTCGAGTTGATCCGGGGACTTGCTTACCCTAGCGGCAGGGGTGCTGTGCTCCGTATAACGGAAATATGCTATAATCTGCTGGCCTTAACGATTCCAGTCCCGTGCCACAATATCCCTGGTATACAGCTATACCAAACTAATTAAGTACAGCACGAATGCCAGTGACCTATGAATATCAGGTTTTCACATGCCTCAGCAAAATAATGATAAACCCCCGCATGCATAAGAGAAACAAATAGCAATGTAGTTATGTCATAGTAGTATATTCCCGGATCGTAGGTAGTATGAATTAGTATCGATTCCTTTCACCAGCAAATAAGCCAAAATCCTGTTTGTTGGATTTCTCCGGCAAAACAAGGTGAGTCAGTGATCTCTTCGGTCTAGAAAGAGCGTCAAAATACATTATTGGCAAAAATAACTCAGACGACAGTGAGAGCGACTGACTGGATATCAATTATTTATGGTATGGATCGGAATTGAAAGGGATGATACGATTGGAACCATGCATTCTGATCATAAATGATTTCACATTTCACACAATCATCTACAGAGCACCCCTATTGAACCCCCCGTGCCCTGATACATTACCGAGGCAATCTGGAAATCAATTTGCCCATGATCACCCAATGATCTGCGTCAAACCGGCTAAATAATGTCAAATTGCGTGCACAGAACACAGGGAATTGTTTGTCTTTGTAACAAAATCACATATTATAGCGCGAATTACACCGCCATGACAAGATTCATTATGGCAAGTTTTGTCAGAGTAAATACGCCGAGCTCGTTTTTCCTAATCATGTGAAAAACTGATAGATGCCTCTCTGTTTATACTAGGTCGTCTCATATCATCTGGATCGCTTCAAAATTTGAACCCTACCCCCGATGTAAATTGATCGCAGAGCCGCGAGCTCGATTATTTGACCAATTATTGTTTTGCAGCTAATTTTGTAACTTTGTCGAGTTTGTATGTACGTGAACTGGTGCCCTAAAAGCTGGCAGACTGTTTCCCGCGCGGATGTGTGTCATCGATTCAGTGATATATGGGCGATGAATTAAACTGCGCTTAAATCATCATCAATGGTGAGAAATTATCTCAGCAATAGATTCAATTCAATAATAGCAACCCATCTGGTGAAGTACCTAGAGCGATATGTATAAGGTTTTGTAAACATATTCTATTCATAAAACAATCAGGTTGCATATGCGATGTATATCGGCGAATTTCATATTAATTATCTTTATGTTTATCGTTTCCAATATGAATGAATTCAAAGAGATAGAAGAGTAGGTAGACACTAACTGGTTCACCATCGCTGTGCTGTGCGCACAAGAGAGTGTAGTTACATGTATATATGTGGCTGCTGCTGAAGTTTTACCTCTCTCTCCTCGTGTCACGTATAATATCGCCTGATTTTCCCGCCTCCATCTCCCCCCGGCTCGCACATATCACTGCACGTCACCTTTGATATAAGCAGGGATTTGTGTGAAATTACATTTATTATGAGTGTTGATAGCTTAAGTGTGAGTCGGAGCGGCCCGTCTCTCGGCTGTCATAATCTGTGATGCTTAGGGCCTGACGAGGGCACATTAATACACTCTAATAGCGACAAAAAGCTGCACGGATAGGCCAGAAAACCTCGCCCTCCTCTTGTGTGGCTCGGTTAGGGCCCCGAGTCCGTGCCGTGGGAAATCACTTGTGAAGGCCGCTTGCTTCTCAGACGGTGTCTCTCGCTGTAGGCCTTTTGTGAATAAAACAAATTTTATTCCAAACGACGTTAGAGGTCGGGGTGGCACTTTAGCCCGAGTGTAATTGAAGCATCAGGACTAATGGGTGTCAATCACGTACTTTGATACTGACGAGAAGGTATTCACCTTTTCTACCACACCAGACCGATCAAACAACGGGTGGCAGGGGAAGGAGTTTTTAAGTAAATGTAAAATGTAGCCCAGTGGCGGGTCTAATATTTGATGTCTTATTTAGGCGGTATAGGTGTGAGCCAACTTGAAGTATTCGGATCGCAAACCTGGCCAATAATAACAGCATGTCCCACTCATTGTGATTACATATTGATACACAGATATGAGTATGATTCATTACTGGCAAGTGGAAGTTCAAGTTTACATTCGTCTGCAGTTAAAACGCGAGGGGTACAAGTTTTAAAGCCTGCCCTGAGTACACAAGCTTAGAGCACCGCCCTCGCACAACTCAGAAATACACCAACCCAAACAAGCGTCTTGTTAACTATAAAACACACCGTGTGGTCAAATCTAACTTAGCCGATATCTAACTTTTAAACTTTAAGGATATACAATTTCTAGACCATTAGCCCAATGTCCAACAGAGCATTTGTGGCATATTAAACATTATGGACACAGGTAGAGTATGCTATTGTGGTCGCTCAACCCAATCTTATGCTAACTTGAGGCTGAATAGGTGGATATAAAATTTGCAGGCATGTCATGTTTCAGCTAAATAGCCCGAGGGAAGATATACTGTAGCTGGATAAAGCTCAAGTACAAACGCTACACATTTTTTACCTTTCATTCGTTTTCTCTGCCATGGTAACCTTGCATCTCGTGTTTACCTAATCTTTAGCATACACACTTAACGTTAGCTTTTAAGTTTATCCCGCTACCTCTCCAAAAGCACCCATTACATACGCCTTACAGGAATTAGTTTCAAAATAAAATCGTTCACACCTGCCTTACGTATTACTCGGGGACACGGCTTTAAAACGAGGGAGGATGGTCGGTGTTTTGTAACAAGTACACACGATACACATGTACATGTATAGGCAGCAGGCCGTGTACAGGTGCTAAACCTTGGCCTTGGACAGACAATATGTCATCATCACAAAGATAGGGAAATTGTTCGCTTTCTATGCCGATGTTTGGTTTGCAGAGAATCTGGAGCGGGGATGATGTGAAAGAGTGCTAGGTTGTGTAGGTGTTTTTCATTGACTTTATTCATAAGTATCTCCTGATTCTGTGCATATTTGACGCCTGATACGAGCGATATTATTGATGCTTGAGAATGGCGCTCCTTTGTCCGTTTGATATTTAATTCATTACCCGAGCGACTTGACCTTACAGAGGCAGAAACCGCTGATAGTTAGTCTGCTCTCGTCTCGCGCTTCCCGCGCAGGATCAATCAGAATTTCGCTGGCTCACCGCTAGCAAATCAAGCAAACGCGGTTAGTAAAGATCTCTAGGTTTCAATTTGTAACTCTTCCGCTGCCGCCTGATGAGCCCATGCTGTCAGTTGGTAAAACGCCCGAGCGAGGCGAGCAGATACCGCCGGCGGTTAATCTCATTTACGATAATCATAGGGACGCCTACATGCCCTGAAACAAAACTAGCCTCGCCACGTCAACTCCGCGATAGCATTTGTCCTTTCTCCTCTTCCATTTGAGCATTTCAGCTCAATTCCATTGCTTTTTGTAGCAAGGACACGGAACATAATTGCATCCATTTCGTGATGGGGTTAGAAAAAAGGTACTTGGCTGACATGTATTGTTCATATTTCGCTGCTCGCGCCGTATCGCCGGGACCGAGACGGTGGAAAATATCCAGCATTACGAACATCTGGGGGTGAAAACTTGAAACAATACGATTTTTGTAGGAGCACCCAGCGGAATACGGACAAGTGCACGAGCGCCATGCCGATAAAGCGCATAAAGAGGGAGAGAGTTGTTTTATCACTTTTCACAAGCAGATCTAGCCCGATTAGAGACGACCCTGAGCGACACAGCCGGTTCCTCTCTCACTTCCAGCCCTATCATCCCGCTATCTCTTCCAATATATTGGATTTTTCCTGCGGTTTAAATGGTGTTAGACTCGGAAAATCAATGCTGGTAAGCTTGGGAAGATTTTGGCGCCCCGCCTTAGGCCAATCTTGTATCGAGCGGGCATCCTAATTCCGAATCTCGGCGCTTCTAAAATAGCATTGCAGTGTCGGGGTTAGTCGAAATTAATTTGGGTCTTGGCCCGGGTGAATCTTTGCCTCTTTCCTCCCGGTGATGAAGCAGAGGGGTCGGGTAAAGACGATCAAACGTTCTGGCCGACAGGAAATCGGGTGATAGCAGTTCCTCGGCTCCCTCCAGGAAAGAGCGCATCAAAACGGGGGCCGTATCTTAGATTGTAATTTGGCAAATCTCGATTACTCTCCATCAGACATTTAAGCCTGGGCTGATGCAAAAAATGTAAAATGTTGTTATCTCTTCTCGTGATATACGAACTGGTATCCGAGAAAACTGAAGTGACGTGCAAAATTAGCTGCAATCGGTGGATGAAGAAAACAAAGTAGTGCGAGATTAGATGGAAGGAGACTGGGTTTATCTCGACAAGTACATCCGACTGAAGATGGCCAACTTACAAACATAAACAGCGATGCTAAATTGATGTAACCACCTCGGAAAAGATACCAAAACTCTGATATCGAACATGATACAAACTACGTAAACATGATCACTGATTACAAGAGTAACACAAAAGACACGAACCGACAGCTCTCAGTCTTCTATCGCCCGTTTATTTTCAGACGTGAAAATATTTAGATAATTTTCCATGTATTATGTAAATAGAGTGCCGATGTTTTCATCCCGTTTGTAAGACTCTGCTGGTGATTTCACCACATCGTACAGCCACCCATATGAATTCATACATCAAATGTCCGGTACCTATACACCGATACATATATAATGGACTGAATAAGATAAATATTGGTAATTTACTATGGTTGTATTTCAGAGGGATGCCAGGGTGACAAGGTGACATGACGATACCACGAGCCTCACAGAACCGCATAATTGATTCTTATACAACCGTATGTCTACCCGCTCACAAAAAGCCTTTAGATATTTTGGAAATTACCCCCAATCAGCGAGATCGTCGCCCGGTTGTGCGTCTGGCCTAATAAAATACTGATTACGTGTGGTTTCACCAACAAAAGCGATCTGGGAACTGACACGACATACTCACGGCGACGTGAGGGGCAAATCATCACTAAAATAACAGTAATTACGAGGGGCGGTCAACCCTGATTATCAACTAATGGCCAAACGGGGGGAGATGCCCTCCCGACAAAAGACCCCAATTATACAGCTGGCACGGGAGCCTCGACTTGAGATACCTGTTTTCAGACAAACAAACTATCGATGACAGTTCGCCTTTCGATCGGTCCCATGCCAGAAATGAGATATCTTTTGTGGCTGGCCGGTGGGTGGTTGTTAATTTGGAGAGAAGGGGTCCCCGTCCTCCTGCGTCCCCTACAGAATAGCCCCCGGGGTGCGGCCGTGGGGTGTAAACGTGCCATAATGGCGGGTCGCACATAATGGTCACGTTTGAATATATCATCGCCTCCGCACAATTGAGGAAGAAGAAAAAGTGTGTTTAAGGCTGAGGGTGTGAGGGCATTCTGGCGTAACTATCCCCGCCTCCCTGGGAGACGAGCACACTGCAAAGGGACACTGGCCAAATTTGCTTGTTCTTCGCTGACAAAAGTGATGACACTCCTATTCACTCTTGGCTTCAGTTTGCTCAGGCATGTGAAAAATTTGCTTTTACAAATCCCCACTCGCAAGGCACCGTGGTAATTAAATTTAATGGCGGATCTGTTTTAATGCCAGAATAGGCGGGGTATCACGCTCTTTCCAACCTTTTGTGCGCCCTCGGCCATGAGAAATCTAGCAGCTCTAACGACCGCAAAGTCGGTAAATATTTATCTCCCACGGGGCAATTTTCAGATAAGAATCCCTTTTCTCAAGCTCTGGTCACAAATCGGGATGTCTCGTTCCTTTGTCATCTCACCTAATCCTCCTATCTCCTCGGTATCGGCTAAAATCTCCCCCTTTAATATCCCCAGCCGAGCGCGTGGTGTTAGGGTGTTTAATCCTGTTTGATATTTTATATTGAGTTGCGCATTGCTAGATTTCGCGTGAAATATACACCTGCAAGGGATCATCGTTTTAATCTTCACAGCTTTGCCGGCAAACACGGGCGACATCCTCCTGTGAGAACGACTTAACTTCTATTTGACTTTAAATTACTATCGGATGAAATAGATAGATCAAAACTAGGAAATTTGTTGAATTTTCATAATGGAATCGATGTCGCAGAGCTGATAATAGTTGGATACACCTGCTTGACTTTGTATACCAGGTTTAATGCAAATGTCAATAAGAATAAAACCAAGTTGTGCAAATTTGCTTCAATCTTCATTTATATTCATATTCTATACAACAAACTACAATGCTGGAGTAAATGTACTTGACAAAGTCATATTACATAAAGCGTCGAAATATTATCAGATACCTTAACAAGATGTGAAAATGTAAATATAGGTCTATAACAACACAAACGACACGATTCTAGAGCCGTTAGTTCATCCTGTGGATTGTAAAACAAGTTTAATGTATATTAATATTACATATATACGCCTTATCTAAAATACGCAATTATATAATTTTTTCGGGGCTGAAAGCCATAATAGTCTATAGCCGAGTATATGTATACATTTATTTTTCGCATGCATTGCACATTTTTTTCGTTGCCCATTTGAATAAAGTGAAAAATGAGAGCCAATAGAACACCAGCATATAAGGGTGACAGACATGAAAGGACGGGATACACAATACGTCCCCATAGTAAGATAATTTAAATTTCTGATTGTCAGAAACAGTGCAACAATAAAAGTGTTCAAATCGGAATTCATATCACCTTAACATAGTAATATCATAAATAGCCAGAAATAATATCTCTCTCAGTTTCTAAACAAGATAGAATAGTAGGATACTTCACCAGATATAAATATCATTTTTACATTAATTTAATAGAAAACCACTGACCAAAAATACCCTAAAACATTCATGGCTAGTACGAGACACGAATAGAGGGACTCGACCGGAGTAGACCTAACAAGATATGACAAATTTGATAAGCTCGGAGATGACACGAGGGGTATACGATTTGTTAATTCCATCACATAACTTCAAACAGAATTACCCTCAAACATGACAATGATAAAAACACAGTGAATAAAGAACCATTCCTAACCCCGTCAAAACATCAACATGTTTTTTATATATATATACCCTAGATCCACTCGAAACCTTTTTAAAGTCGCCGTTGCAACAATAAACATTTGATAGTTTGAACTGATTTCTGAGAGTGGTCAAGTATAGAAATAGTTGAATCTGAGTGAGTTTTAGACGCCGATTAGATACAGCGGGAATAGTTTACATCGTCGATAAGTGACTGGTGAGAAATCTGTGAATTCGGAAAAAGATAACTTGACGTTTGAACAAACGCCTTTTATAATTCGT